>PVKU01014607.1:0-22209 GCA_004027475.1 Anoura caudifer | reverse complement strand
GATGAGCACATGTGGTCACTGGGCCCAGAGTCCATACACAGGAGGTTAGGAGCACAGTCTCTGGAGTCATATTGTTGCATCCAAATTCTGGTCCAAACTCTCCAGCTGTGTGACCCTGGGTAAGTTTCATAACATCTGTGACCTTGAGTTTGTACATTTGTCATTTGGGAGTGGTAGTCATGAATCTCTTGACAGTGTCATGTGAAGGTGAGGTTATCTCACGTACGTTCGGTACACAGCATAATGCCTGGGCCGGTCCACAACTGTCCTGGTTTGTGATGCTCTTCTTATCATTTAATAACATTCAGCTCATCTGAATTAGCTAGCATCTCCAAAGTCATGTGAAATTACCCTGGAAGATGAAAATTTCAAATGATGGGATGTCTAGGACAGAGCAAAGTGCCAAAGGCACAGTAAATTACAATATCATTCACTGGAACAACAGAGAAGCTGAGGAAATGTGATTTCCAGTGTGTGTAGCCCTGCAGCGGTCCCTGTTTATCTTCCGCACCCAGCTTGCCGAGCACATCGCTTATGAGCAGAGGCAGCATCAAGTTGTTCTTTCTGAAGAAGCAGCGATGAAAACGACAGTTCAGGAAGGCGTAAGGGGCTGAAAAGAAAGGAGATAAAGGTGTTCAGGGGCCTCTGCCTATAGAGTGACAGCACATAAGCAAGGGCTCTGCAGGGGGACCACCAGGACAGTGCACAGGTGTTCACATCTCATCAACACTCCTGGGGACCTTTTATCTCTCCCAGAGGGAAGCTGTCCAGGAAAACATGTGCCCATGAGCCACAAAAAGACACTTTCTTCACTGTGGCCTGTAAAAAGGGACTAAATTAAATCTTCCTAATGGTGCTGTGTCCCTCACATGTCTGGAAACAAAAACTGAAAACAAGTTTTGAAATTGATGCATATTTTAAATAACTCAGTTTATGTAAACAGATTTTACCATATCAGTAAATGGTTATGAAGGGTAAACACAGCAGGGATGAAAGGATGGAAATAACAGCCTATCACGTGCTGCCATGTTATAGATGCACAGGCCACACTGCCTGCTGAGGCGATGTTGCCACAAGGAACATGAGGAGTGGCTGCCCAGGCTCAGAGCTCCTGCCTCCCAGTCACTGATTCTGTTTCAGGAAAACCCAGCAGGCTTCACTGCATGCCCAAAGTTACGGGGATAAAGTTCACTCCCTTGTAGAAAGACAATAACTGCTCCATTTCCTCATGCTCACCTTGGTCACAAATGAATTTTGGGCCAACATTAGGAATTAGTTCTGATGATATGTGAGATTAAAATCCCCAGGATGTGTTTTCGAAAGTAGAAGTGTTACAGCCAGTGTCACATTTAAAGTCATGGTGTGGATCTGATGTTTTACCAACTTAAGTGCCCTATTTTTCATTTTAAATACTTCTCAAGTTTTGATACTAAGTAAGTTGTATGTAACTTGTTAACATATGCAGAAATGTATGTTTCTGAGATTCTGGGTGAGGAGAGTGTACTGGGAACACATCTTCCACTGTCTTGCCTCCAAAGCATGCAACTGACTTCTGCCACATCTCTTACCTCACTGTGCTTGTCAAAACCACGGATGCATAGACATCACCTGGGTACTCAGGGCTTTATCTACTGCAGCAGACTAAAGATATGCTTAACACACAAATATGAAAAGGGGATAAACTTGCTTTGCAGCTATTCAAATTTCCTTTCCAAGTCACTCTCTGCACTCACCCCTCACCAGGACAGTGAACCCCATGTCATGCTGTTCCTCCAAACTGTGTGTCCTCTCCTCCCCCATTCCACATCTACCCCATCCAAGGTAGTCTTTTCTAAGTAGATACATCATCTCTCCTCCTCTTCACCAATAAGTCTGCTCCCATTTTGTCTCTTCATGTGTCTGATATTCTGGGAATTTTGTATGCAGTGATTTTGGAAAAGCATCAAACATTAATCACCCTAGAGGTATATTTGTGCTATATAAAGGAGGTTATGGAGCTACAGTGTTTTGCTCCAAAAGTAAGAATTTTGAAATCTCAGGTCTATCTCTCTCTGTTTACATGGTGGGGTTATAGGGTATGATCTGGAAAGACATGAGTTATAGGCACTTTGAAGTTGCCTGTGTGACATTAGACTTCACTGAGGCCAACTGTATTTGGAGTGGGCAGCGTGGAGCACAATCAGAACATAGTTGTCCATGATTCAACCTTATACCTCAAACAATGGCACAGTATTTTTTTATAGAATATGTTATCCCATGACAAAAAAACTATATGGTTGAAGGATGGTGGGTTCTATATTTTAAGAGTCTAGTTTCAAGACACACATTTGTCTCTCAATTCTATCTTTTCCTAAATTCCAGAGGAAAAACAAAGCTATATTGATTTGAAGTATTTAGCAAGATAAGAAAGTAAATAAGACAAAGGCACACTATTTTCGAGTATCAATACTACTTCAAAATAATCTTTAAATTCAATACAATTTTAAGAAAAATCTCAACCATTTGTTTTTGTGGAACAATAACATCAATTCACAAGTTAATATGGAAAGTACAAAGGATCCTAAAAGTGGCAAAACAACCATAAAGAAGAAGGAGGCAGACCTTACCTTAGTAATTATCAAATAATAACCAAAACAGGTGTTATTTGCAAAGAGAAACAAATGAATCAATGAAACACAATAAGATGTTCAGAAAGACTCTCAAGCTTATCTGAGTACTTGATGAGTATTGGAAAATACATCAAGGAAGAAGAATGGACTATCCAATCAATCACACTATGACAACTGGCTTTCCTTAAATTTCACAAAGATTAATAAACTAAATGTGAAAAAATCAAAACTATTATAAAAAAGGAAAATAATTCCATGCTTTTAGTGTTGGAAAAATATTTATTAAATGCCAACTAATCGCAACTCTTAAAGACTGAGAAATGTAATTATATTAACATCAAAACCTTTCTGAAGAATGAAAAAGTAAAAGCCATTAAGGCATTTTCTATAATTTCAAGTTCATTAAAATGTACAAAGCCTATATGAGCAGAAATCTGCAACATTAAAGACATGACAGATAGGAAGAGATATGTGCAAAATGTATAAAGCAAAGAATATAACCCAAGATAAATAAATAAATAAATAAATATAGATGTATATATGTATATATGAGCAATAAAAAAAGAAAAGCAATCAAAGGGTATAACAGAAGAGGAAAATTAAATCATGCCCCTACCAATGACCTCATTTCCCAAGTAAGCATGGAAACAAAAACAAAGAAATATTATTTTACACTAATTAGTAGGAGTCTCCTCCAAAATATTTTTGATGATTTGAGGTGGAAAAAATGGCATACACTCTTGATGGTCATTATCTAAAAGAATTAATTAGACTTAGAAATTTTGAGTAGAGATGTTATTTATTTTTTATTAAGTAAAGAAAAGACCCAATAGGCTACAAAGTAGGCTATAATATAATTTTAATAAAGAAACAACAAAACATTTTAAGATTTATATGTTTAATAAAGTAGAAAATTTTTACTAGGAAATAGAAATAATTATGAATGCTATCTTTTAAAATATATATGTGTGTATATATATATATTTCAGAGAGGAGAAGGGAAGGAGAAAGAGAAGGAATGAAACACCAATGTGTGGTTGCCTCTTGCACACCCCCTAATGGGGACCTAGCCCCCAACTCAGTCATGTGCCCTGAGTGGGAATTGAACCAGTGACCCTTTTGTTCACAGTCCCACACTCAGTCTACTGAGCCATGCCAGCCAGGGCAACATTGACTATCTTTGATACATGAGTGACACAGAATCAAGGAGAGACAATTTGTAATATATACAGCTTTGTTGTTTGAATTATTGTAAACATATTTATTATAATTATACAATAATACAAAGGAAATAAGCTAAAATTAATATCAGAAAATATTTAATTTAAGTAAATATAACAAATGGAATTATTTTTCTGGCTAAAAAGATATAATGACCAAAATTACAAAATAGCAATATAATAAGCAAAGTATGTTATTAATAAAAGGGCAATTTAAAGCAGTACAGTAGATTAAAGTTGTTTTCATGGTGGTATTGATTTTAGTGAAAAAATATAAACAGTTTTGTGGCAGAGAAGGTTAATTGTTGGTCCCAGATATGATGTTCTTCTTCCATTGTAAAAAGATTTTAGCTATAAAAAGAAATGACAAATGCTATTTCTTGATCTGATCAGTGAAAAGCTCCCAAGGGAGATCTGTTATGCTCTGTTCCCATGGAGTAGAGGAAAAGACCTTAAAGGGGAGCAAAGTTGGAGTAGCACCACTTAGGACACCAAGTGAGAGAAAAAAGCCTTCCATTAACCAGAGACAAAAGGCACAAATAGTTTTATTGAGTTAAGTGACTAAAATTTGGAAGTTTGGTTTTTATAGCAGTTAGAGTTCTGAGCAAATTGGTTAAATAAATCATGCCATATTCACGCAAGGGAACACTAGTCAGCCATTTCAAAAAATGATGATATAGAATGAATCCCATATATTTATTACAATAAAATATTGGTACTAAAGAGAATAAATAAGATATTATGCCATTTTAAATAGAACCTATACCAGTGTACATCATCCCTATGTATGTACACCTATATTATGTATTTATATCCACATATACATGCCTATTTGTTTGCATATAAATACATAGACAAAAGTCTGGAAGAATAAACTCTAAAATGTTAACTATGGTTATTTCTGGATGGTGAAATTATGAGCGATCTCACCATTTTTTTCTAACCTTTTCTCTATTTTCTAATTTTTAAGACTATACATATGAATAACTTTTAAAATAAAAGGTAAACGTGTTTTTAAAAACTTCGATAGTTATGCTAATTTTCCTGCCCAACATCTGCCTAGATGACAACCTCAGTTTAGCTAACCAAAATAGTACAAGGTAGTATATACACGGGCATGTTCTGTGGAGATGAAGCAGGAAATCTGACTTTGCTCCAACACTGAGGTATAGAGTGTTCTGTGTCAGATGACAGTACATTATTGGAACTCTTTCCTTGCCCTCCAGGTTCAGCCAAAGCACATGCTCTGCTTTTGTCAAGCATTCACAGAGTCCTGAACACTCACCTCAATGAGCTAATGCAAGAGGGAAATAAAAAAAGAAAAAGAAGAACATGAATTTCTTTTTAATTTATTAGAGTGACATTGGTTAATAAAATAATATAGGTTTCAGGTGTACAATTCTATAACATACCATCTGTACAGTGTATTGTGTGTTCACCACCCCAAGTCAGGTCTCCTACCATTATTATTCATCCCTCTGCCATCTTCTACCTCCCACCATCCCCTGCCCTCTGGCAATCACCATACTGTTGTCTATGCCATGAGTCTTTTTTAATTTTCCTTTGCTTAATTCTTTTGCCCTTCTCACTCAGCCCCCAACATCCTGCTTTCTGACAGTTGTTGGTCTGTTCTCTGTATCCATGAATCTGTCTCTATTTTGTTAGCTTATTTTGTTCATTGGATTCCATGTATAATTGAGATCATATAGTATTTGTCTTTCTCTGACTGGTTTGTTTCACTTAGCATAAAACTCTCTAGGTCCACCCATGCTGTTGCAAAAAGGTAATATTTCCTTTTTATTTGATGAGATAGAGGCTCACCATCTTAGGCACTAATTAATTGACTGAGTGAGAAATACATAAATACATGGCCCTAATAAAATGCAGATTAACATTTAAAAATGTGCCCAAAAGAAATGTATTGGGAAGGCAGGATTTATTAAGGTCAACAGAAAGAGCTTAGAGGTAAATTTATGTTCTGTTTACATAATGAGTAGGAAAAAACATTACAGATTTTAGAACTAAGAGTTATTTAGTAGCAGCTCACATTCAGCAACCTTTTGTTTAGTATCTACTATCCACAAATGTATATTATATTTTCCATTGAAATATAATGTTTTTTCCTCGAAAATTACTCCTAATTTTACCAAAGATAGCCAAATTAAGGTTATTTATTTATAAAGTAAGTCTAGTTTCAATTAACTTGGCTGATTATTTATATAAGTCCAGCAAGTATATTAATTAACCATAGAGTAATCTTTAATCTGCTTTGCTTGAATTTTCCATAAAATATTCATATTGAACTTAAAAGGTCTTTCAAGTCCAGAAAAGCCAAGCTAACTACTCACCATCAGACATTGACTGCAATGGCTTTTGGGTGAGCTCTTCTCTTGTCAAAGTCCCCAAAATATCTTGAGGTTCTTGAACTTGCTAATAAGTGACATTTTTTATTCACATGGTAAGGCTGCTGGGAACCATGTAAGCAGGGCAACAGGCTAATATTTCCAAGGGTTTTTATTGTCTTCCATAAGTCAATCTTAATTCCTTAAAGCTGTCTGGTTATATCCAAGTCTATGCATTTTCAGAAGCCTTTATTCTGGAATTTTGACAGGCATTCCCACTAACGAGGAACATGCTTGCATAGCTATTTGGAAAACCAGCATTACAATGGGCCCAATGCACTGCAAAAAAAAATAATAATAAAAAAACTGTTTTCTTGATGATTCCCACATTGTCAAAATTAGAATCCATTGTAAAGTACCTTGAAAACTGTAAAAGCCCACAAATTTGGTAGTTACAAAATAGAAACATAGTAAAATTAATAATATTATAATAACTATGTATGGTGCTGGACACATTGGAAGAAACACTTTGTAAAGTATGTAATTGTCTAAGAGCTATGCTATACACCTGGAAGTAATACAAAACAATATTGAATGCAAACTGCAACTGAAAAATAATATTTTTTAAAAAGAGGCCCCAGAGAGCTCTCTCCCTTCAACCATGGAAGACACATCAAAAAGATGGCCATCTGTGAACTAGGAAGAAAGCTCTCACCAGACAGAAAGGCTGCCTGCACCTTGATCTTGGACTTCCCAGCATCTAGAACTGAGAAATAAATATGCATTGTTTTAAAAAAAAGGAGGGGGAAGGAAGACGGCAGCATGGTGGGATGAAGCACATTCCACTTCCGCCTATACACGGGAGAAAAACGTGGTTGATCAAAGATGGAACACAGCAAATAGCCATCAGAAACACAGCCTGTTTCAAAACAGGAGATCGAAAATTGTAGTGAACATTGAAAAACCAGTGAGTAAGGAGAGTACCTCAGAACAATAAGAGCCCAGGGAGTAGCACAGAGACCAGGGCAGATGAGGCCCTGGGCCTGGCACTTGCCAGGCTCGCCATAAGTCTCTAGGGAGGGAGCCGGGTCAACCGCTCCCTCCCCAGCCAAACAAGGTTTCAGCAGCACTGGGATAAACCTAGTTGCTTGAAATCTCAGAGAGGAGTTAACGTCTCAGTGGCAAACAAGCTGGGGATGTGAACACCCACACATAGCCCTGGGAGGACTGCACACAGGAGCTTGTGAGACTGTCAGCACCCGAACGCCATTCGGACGACAGCACAATGCTCAATCGGCGCCCGCGTTCACCAACAGGGAGGGCTACTAGACGATCTACACCGATCTCGATCTGCGATCTGCACCTACAAGCCAGCGGGGGACGGATGCGTAACAACTGGCACCTGTGCATGACCGCAGACAGCTGCGAAATCATAGGCGCCCACACGTGACTGGGGTAGGCTCACACCATGTAGGAAACCTCAGCTCACACCCATAAACTAGGGAAAGTGGGCACTCCCCAGGAGGCTCAGAACATACGCCTAAGGCCCTGTGCGGAGACGGCCCGGGCTAGCTCTGAGGAGAGTAGCCCAAAAACTCAGTGATGAAACAGGGAGAAAAGCGATACCATCACCCCTCAGCCATTGCAGCCAGCAAGACCAGAAAAAGTGGCTTGGCAAGACTGCAAACAGCAAGATTTGTTTATTTTTTAAAAAAATTCTTTTATTATTATTTTTATCTTTTTTAACCCCTTGACTCCTTTTGCTTCTGATTTCTTCTTTCTTGTTTTACTCATTCTTTCATTCTTTCCAATTTTATCTCTTCTTCCTTCCTCTTTTTCTTTTCTTTTTCTTCCTTCTTTTCTTTCTTCTCTTTTCATTTTCTTCTTCCTCTTTTCTCTTTTTAAATACGCACCAGGAAAAAACAAACAAACAAACAAAAAACGCTGCAACTTTGAAAAAACCAGAGTGGGTCCCAAAGAGTGGCAATCCCAACAGCTGAAACAGTGGAAGCTCTGAACACCAGGATACCCGAAGGAGACAGCACCACTGAATCTCACAGGCATTCTACCACAGAAGTTCACACCATAAACCCAGTGAGCCAGAACAAATCAATTTAAGAAGCTGAGCCTAACAAGAAAAGCCTCACAAACAATGGGAAAACAAAGAAACAATCCCCAAATGAAAGGAAAGGAGGAAGCTCCAGAAAGAGTGCTAAATCAAATGGAGGCAACTCAACTATCAGATTTTGAGTTCAAAGCAATGGTTATCAGGAAGCTCCATGAGCTCTCAATGAGCTACCAGAAACTACAGGAAAATTACAATAAACTCACTGCAAACTATACCAACATGAAAAAGGAAATAGAAAATACCAACAAGTGCCAAGAGGAAATGAAGAATACAATTTCTGAATGGAAGAACACAGTGGAAGGAATGAAAAGCAGAACTGATGAAGCAGAAGATTGGATCAGTGAGTTGGAGGACACAGTAGGAAAAAACACCCAGAGGGAGCAAGAAAAGGAAAAGAGGCTGAGATAGAATGAAGAGGGATTAAGAGAAATGCAAGACAATATGAAACGTAACAATATCGGCAAAATAGGGATACCAGAAGGAGAAGAAGAAGACCAAAGGATAGAAAACCTACTTGAAAAAGTCATGATGGAAAACTTCCCTAATTTGAGGAGAGAAAAAGTCACACAAATCCAGGAAACACAGAGAGTCCCAATCAAGAGCAACCCAAACTTGCCCACTTTAAGACATATCATAATTAAAATGGCAAAATTCAAAAACAAAGAGAGAATCTTAAAGGCAGCAAGGGAGAAAAAGGAAGCAACATACAAGGGAGCCCTGATAAGGTTAGCAGCTGACTTCTCAATGGAAATGCTCCAACCCAGATAAGAATGGCAAGAAATATTCCAAGGAATGAGAACCAAAGGCCTGAAGCCAAGACTACTTTACCCAGCAAGGCTTTCAATCAAGATAGAAGGGCAAATAAAGAACTTCCCAAACAAAAGAAGTCTAAAAGAATACACCTCTACCAAACCAGTTCTGCAAGAGATACTAAAGGGACTGCTTTAAGGAAAGGAAGGAAGGGAGAGGGAGGGAGGGAGGGAGGGAGGGAGAGAGAGAGAGACAGGTATGAAAATGGCAATGAATAAGTACCTATCAATAATGACCTTAAATGTAAATGGACTAAATGCTCCAATCAAAAGGCATAGAATAGCTGAATGGGTAAGAAAGCATGACCCACACATATGCTGCCTACAAGAGACCCACCTCAGGACAAAAGATCTACACAGTCTCAAAGTGAAGGGCTGGAAACAAATTTTCCAAGCAAATGGACAGTTAAAAAAAAAAAAGCCGGGGTAGCAATACTCATATAAGACAAAATATACTTCAAAAGAAGAACAATAAAGAGAGACCCAGAAGGTCACTATATAATACTCAAGGGAATAATCCACCAGGAAGACATAAACATTGTAAATATATATGCACCAAATATAGGAGCACCAAATACATAAAGAAAATCTTACAGGACATGAATAAAGATATTGATAGCAGCACAATTATAGTAGGGGATTTTAACATCCCACTTTCAAAAATGGATGCATTTTCAAAAAAAATTAACAAAGATATTGTGGCATTGAACAACAGTCTAGATGAAATGAACTTAAGAGTTATATATAGAGCCCTTCATCCCAAAGAAACTAAATACAAATTCTTTTCAAATGCACATGGAACATTTTCAAAGATGGACCACATGATAGGACACAAAATAAGCCTCAACAAAGTCAAGAAAATTGAAATCATACCAAGTATTTTCTCTGACCACAAGGGACTGAAACTAGAAACCAAACCCAAGGGGAAAAACACTAAATCCTCAAAATCATGGAGATTGAATACCATGCTATTAAACAATGAATGGGTCAAGAATGAAATTAGGGAGGAAATCGAAAAGTTTCTGGAAACAAATGAAAATGAACTCACAATAACCTAAAACTTATGGGACACAGCAAAGGCAGTCCTCTAGGGAGGTTCATAGTGATACAGGCCTACCTGAAAAAAATAAAACATTTCAAACAAACAACTTAACCCTATGCCAACAAGAACTCGAGGAACAACAATAAAGACAGCCTAGAGCAAGTAGAAGGAAGGAAATAACTAAGATCAGAGCAGAATTAAATGACATAGAGACTAAAAGCACAATTCTAAGGATCAATGAATCCAGGAGCATGTTCTTTGAAAAGATAAACAAAATTGACAAGCCTTTAAGAAGGCACATCAAAACAAAACAAAACAAAACAAAACAAAAAAAAAACAGAGGACCCAAATAAACACAATCAGAAATGAAAGAGGAGAGATTACAACTAACACCACAGAAATACAAAGATTTGTAAGAAATTACTATGAAAAACTGTATGCCAAGAAATTTGAAAACCTAGGTGAAATGGACAGGTTTCTAGAAAAATACAATCTTCCAAAACTCAACGAAGAAAAAGCAGAAAGCCTGAACAGACCAATAACAGCAGATGAAAGTGAAGCAGTAATCAAAAAACTCCCAGCACACAAAAGCCCTGGACCAGATGGTTTCACAGGAGAATTCTACAAAGCATTTTAGAAGAGCTAACCCCTATCCTTCACAGACTATTCAAAAAAATCCAAAATGAAAGAAGACTCCCAAACTCTTTTTATGAAGCCAGCATTATCCTAATCCCCAAACCAGATAAAGACACAACAAGGAAAGAAAACTTCAGGCCAATATCGCTGATGAACATAGACACTAAAATTCTCAACAAAATTTTGGCAAACCACATCCACAAATACATTAAAAAGATCATACACCAACCAAGTGGCATTCATGCCAGGGATGCAAGGATGGTTCAATTTTTGCAAATCAGTAAATATAACACATCACATAAACAAAAGCAAAGACAAAAATCACATGATCATATCAATAGATGCAAAAGAAGCATTTGATAAGGTACAGCACCCGTTTATGGTAAAAACACTCAGCAAAGTGGAAATAGAGGGAACATTCCTCAACATAATAAGGGCGATATGAGAGGCCTACAGCCAACATCATACTCAACAGGCCAAAACTAAAATATTCTCCACAAAATCAGGAACAACACAATGTTGTCTACTTTCACCACTTCTATTCAATATAGTATTGGACGTCTTAGCCACAGTGATTAGACAAGAAAAGGAAATTAAAGGCATCCAAATTGGAAAGGAGGAAACAAAACTATCATTGTTTGCAGATGACATGATAGTGTACATAGAAAATCCTATAGACTTGGCCAAAAATTTGCTTGTCCTAATAAATGAATTTGGCCAACCAGCAGGATACAAAGTCAATATCCAGAAATCAAAGGCATTTTTGTATGTCAACAATGAAACAGCAGAAGCAGAAGTCAAGAAAAAAATCCCATTCGATATAGCAAAAAGAAAAAGAAAATACCTAGGAATAAACCTAACCAAGGAGGTAAAAGACCTGTATGCAGAAAACTACTCAACACTGAAGAAAGAAATCAAGGAAGACACAAACAAATGGAAACATATATTGTGTTCATGGATTGGAAGAATTAACATCATCAAAATGTCCATACTACCCAAAGCAATTACAGATTCAATGCGATACCTATTAAATTACCAATGGCATATTTCACAGATATAGAACAAACACTTCAAAAATTTATATGGAACCATAAATGACCTTGAATAGCTGCAGCAATTTTGTGAAAGAATAGCAAAGTAGGCGGGATCACGATACCTGACACGAAAGTGTGTTGCAAGGCCACTGTAGTTAAAACAGCCTGGTACTGGCACAAAAATAGGCATATGGACCAGTGGAATAGAACAGAGAGCCCAGAAATAAAGCGAATTCTTTATGATCAATTAATATTTTACAAAGGAGGCAGCAACATAAAATGGAGTAAAAATAGCCTCTTCAACAAGTGGTGTTGGGAGAACTGGACAGCTACGAACAGAAAAAATGAACCTCGAGCACCAACTTACATCATACACAAAAATAAATTCAAGGTAGATAAAAGATTTAAATATAAGCCGTGACACTATTAAAGTCCTAGAGGAGAACGTAGGCAGGAAAATCTCAGATATTTCACACAGTAACATTATTACTGATATGTCCCCTACAACAAGGGACATAAAGGAAAGAATAAGCAAATGGGATCTCATCAAAATAAAAAGCTTCTGCATGGTAAAGAAAGCAGTATTTAAATAAAAAGAGAACCAGCTGTATGGGAAAACATATTTGCCAATGGTACCTCAGACAAGGGTTTAATCTCCAAAATATATAAAGAACTTAGATGACTCCACTCTAAGAAGACAAGCAACCCGATTAAAAAATGGGCAAAGGACTTGAACAGACACTTCTCCAAGGAGGACATACAGAGGATCCAGAGACACATGAAAAGATGCTCAATATCACTAGCTATCAGAAAGATGCAAATTAAATCCACAATAAGATACCACTTCACACCAATCTGAATGGCCATCATAAACAAAGCAACAAACAACAACTGTTGGAGAGGTTGTGGATGAAAGGGAACCCTAGTGCAATGTTGGTGGGATTGCAGACTGGTACAACCACTATGGAAAGCAGTATTCAATTTTCTCAGAAAACTAAAAATCATTCTACCTTTTGACCCAGCAATTCCACTGCTAGGATTATATCCTAAGAACTGTGAATCACCAATGCAAAAGAACCTATGCACCCCAATGTTCATAGCAGCACAATGTACAATAGCCAAGTGTTGGAAGCAACCTAGGTGTCCATCAGTAAATGAAAGGATCAAGAAACTATGGTACATTTACACAATAGAATTCTGTACAGCAGAAAGAAAGAAGGAGTTCCTACCCTTCACCACAGCATGGATGGAACTGGAGAGCATTATGCTAAGCAAAATAAGCCAGGAAGTGAAAGCCAAATACCATGTGATCTCACCTTTAACAGGAACCTAATCAAGAAAACAAACAAACAAGCATAATATAACCAAAGAAACTGAAATTGAGAACAGGCTGACAGTCACCAGAAGGGAGAGGGGAGGGAATTTCAGGGGAAAAGGGGAAGGGTTTAGAGCAACAAGTAGAAAAGACACATGGAGAAAAACTAGGGGCAGTGGAAATAGGAGGGAGGTTGGGAGGACTGGGGTGGTGCGCTGGGTTGGGAGTAAAAGACAGAAAACTGTACAAGAACAACAATTAAAATAAAATAAAATAAAATAAAATAAAATAAAATAAAATAAAATAAAATAAAATAAAATAAAATAAAATAAAATAAAATTTAATTTAAAAAGGAATAGAAAATGAAATTAATTTAAATTAAATTAAATTTATAAAAGGATGGCCTAAAAGATAGAAAAAATAATCTCCCTATGTTTGTATATAGTTACTATGACATATATAAATGAATATATATGTATATATTCGTGAAACTAAAAGACATATTCAAAGTTCAAAAACATTGAAGGAGTTTTTGATTATTTTTAAAATTTTAGTATTATTATTATAATTATTACTATCATTATTACCACAGCATTTTCTCACTTTATCCTTTAGAACAAAGAACTCAATAATTTTCTAACAATATTTTCAAATTTTGAGGTAGAGTACAAATATTGAAAGCTTATTTAGCTCCCCCTTACAGATACTCAAAATTCACCCTTGATCATGTATTTACTACAGATATGATAGTTGTAACTCACATGAAATAGTTCCTTGGTAGTGCAAGGAGATATAAATTTTAGTTAATTTCTAAATATTTAATTTAGTGCTTGATGACTTTACATAGCAGAATAATACAAACTCATAGGTTATTATTAGAATTGGAATTAATACATGTAAATTTCCTAATTGCATGCCTAATAATGATGATGCCCAATACTCAGAGCACTTAATATGTGTTAGACCTGTTCTAAGTTCTTTTCATGTATTAATTTAATTGATGCTCAAGTACTCCATGAGGTTGGCTGTTGGGAACCGCCCTGCCTTGTTTCAGAAGCTGTAACTCCCCCCATCGCTAAGGCTGAGTGAGTGACCTTTGGACCATAAGCCACTAAGGAGACAAAGCTTATCTCCCCGGCAGGGGCACTGCCTCTGCTCCTTTTACTTCACCCTGCCTGGCCCCCAATGCTTGATTGATTAGCCAATGACAGGTAAGGTTCCTCAAGGGAGGAACAACCTAAGACAGGCATGATCATAGGGAGCACCCAGGGAAGAACTTGGGGGGCTATAGCAAAAGGGAATGATGGACCTTCGCCCCTTGGCTTTGACATAGCCTGAATCCTCATTCTGCCTGTGAGAAGTCTCCTCATCTCTTGGCTGCCTTACTTTCCCTGCCTGACTTAAGCCTGAAACAATGACAGAGGGCGGTGCAGTGCTGTGCTGGAAAGGGCAGGTTCCCCAGGTGATCAGGCCTAAGAAAGAATATATAAAATCCTGTGACAACTGCCTTGTTTAGAATGCTCTCAATTACATGATGAGGGTCCGAGCAGAAAATGAGTTTGTTTCCCAAAGTTTCTAGCCCTTTAGCTAACAGACTCTGACTCAGAATAAGCCCTAGTAGTTCTTTGTATGCTATCTATTGTTTGATCCTTACTGCCTGACAGTAATTAATGAGCTTTTACCTGTATTCCTGTGCAAAATGAACCCAATAAAAGCCCATTGAGGAAAAAGTTCTTGGCCCTTCTCCTTTGAGAGATTGGCCACCTTTCCTCCCCAAGTAAATCATATCTTGGTAGACTTATTCTCATCCATGGTGGCTGGTGGCACCCAGCAGGCGGAGCCCCCCACAGTTGATACTACCTTTAAACCCCTTTTATTGATAAAGAAATTGAGATACACAAATGGTTAATAACTTACCCATGTAAGTGGAAGCCTTGGGATTAAAACACTGATAGTTTAGCTCCAGGAACTACATTTTTATAATGTTATTTTAGTACTATTTTCAACTGAAGCAGTAATTATTGAATAGATAGATAGATATATATAGATAGATAGATATAGATATAGATAGATATAGATATAGACATAGAGATAGATTAGATATAAATATAGATATATAGATATAGATATATACACATATATAAATATGTATGCCGGATAATCTTTGAAGCTACATTAATCAAATCAAACATCTGATATAGCTATTCATTGACTAAGGAAAATTAAAATGAACAAACTGATCACCCACTGAAATAATTTAGCAGTGCATGGAAAATGCAGTGGTGAATAAAACATAGACTGTATCCACTATTATCAGTAACTTGAAGGAGAACTTCAGTAATTTCTATATTCTATTAGTAATGGAATTCTCTCTTTCACTTGGGGTGGTATATACCTCCCTGCCACACTGATTTTTGACCTAGAGGGGTGACTTACTTCACCTAATGGAATATTAGCAGACATGCACATCCCGTTTAACATGAGAAGAATGCACCCTGGTAGGCATTGGTCCAACAAAGATATTTGGAAACAATTTTTCATGACTGCCCTGCACTTCTGCCCATCTTCCAAGCAAAAGGTATCAACGGCTTTGTTCCGGAACATCTTTGCCTGGATGTTTGTGTGGCAAACAGCTTTGGAAGATAGAGTTGTATCTCCATCTGAAGCAGAGGGATGATTACTGACCAAAACAATAAGGGTAATGTCTCTTTCTGGGCAATGGTTGGAAAGGTTTGCTAGGAGCCTCCTTTTAAAATATTGGTTTCCTAAACTCAGAGTTAGCCACATGTGCAGAACCCCACTAAGTGCATAGCATCCAGCTGGACCTGCCTCCACATTTCCCCTGTGGAGTTTAGGGGTTAAGAGAAACCAATGAAAACATGAATCTCATGCTGTCTGCTGTGGTATAAACAATAAAAATAAATACAATGAAATAATAATAGCTGTAATAATAAATAATAAAGTTCTGTCATTATCCAAGGAGTCTCGATCCTTCTGCCAGCATCTGTGGAACTGTGGCAAGTAACTTGTTAGTTTTCAAATAACGTAAACTCTCAGGCACTTCATAGTTATTAACATAAGTTAAAACTGAAATGGAGTAAACTATAATCTGACTCATTACTTGCAGTTAAGTTTGCCACACTTGTAGAATGAAGCAGAGTCCAGCAAGTCCAGATCAGTTGAACCACAGCTGATTCAAAGTCAAGTGAGTGAGATCTTTATACTTACTGTTTTAAGCCACTGACTTTGGAATAATTTGTTATGCAGTTATTGCAGCTTTAGCTGACTGATATCAAAACACCATACCATGTGCTTTGGTAAGATCAGCATGGGGTATAGTAATGAGAGAAAATGACAGAAGTGCTTAAGATGTAATTGTATATTCTCTGACAAGTACCATGGAAATTAAAACAACTCTAAGATTTTATATCATCTATCTAACATCCAGAAAAACAAATTCTTCTCACTGCTTGCTCACCAGAATTTATCAATTTTTCCTTTTTCCATTCTTTATTATTTTAACATGTAATAAAAACCTTCCATGCTAAGTTGAGATAAACACACTAAGATATATTGAGTTGAAAATTCCCAATCTAAAATATTTCTCAAGCTGAATCTATAAAATCTAAAATTTGGAGTTAATTATGGAAAAATGTCTGACACTAAATTTAATATAGTAAGTCTTAGAAGGACAGTATTGTTAAACTTTATAAAACTACAAATGATGTAGAAAAGTCTCTAGAGCCAAGTGTTTACTTCATCAAGCAAAATGTTTTCTCCATGACATTCTGTCAAAATAGGAATGGGTACAATTGAAAAGAGTTGTTGGCCCCTTTTTGTTAAAGTACCCACAATCATGATACAGAGATCTTTCAATATTTCAACCATAATGTTCAAAGAATTAGACAGGGAAAATGACCTTCTTAGGGTAACTTATTTGGAATCTATTGTTTAGTGCAAATACTTTTGGTTAATTGGGCAATTTTGTCACTTCCGATGAGTTTGTCAGTGGACGACAAGAAAGTTTTGGGAGCATTATCCTGGCAAAAAATAACAAATGGGAATACTTATTCTTCTTAACTAGATCTTTTATGTGAAATTCCCTTTTAATACTAGTGCATCATATGCAATTCTATGTAAGCTTTTTTCTTAGTATTTATGAACTCGATTTTACATCTGTCATCGTTGCACGCTATGAAAGCAAGATTGGCTTACTCTCCTTGTCTCTACTAACTAAAGAATTTAAACAGCATCTGTCACTTCAAAATGTCGGAGAATGCATCCCATTCTGCTCAAGAATAACATTCTGCTCATGTGTGATGTTGTAAATATAGGTGTCAATCAAGGATAATTTCTAGACAATGGCTTTCCCTACCGAGGAGAAATTTGAGGACCAAAGTAATAATGTATTGATAGAGAAATTTTCATTGAATACCTGTTAATAAAATTGTATAGGTTTCAGGTGTACAATTCTATAATACATCATTTGCATATTGTATCATGTGTTCACCACCCCAAGTCAAGCCTCCTTCCATCACCATTTATCCCCACTATACCCACTTCTATCTTCCTGCACTAACCTTCCATTTGAAAACAGAGCTTTCTTAGGGTCTATATTTTAAGTCTCCATGTGATAACAAATGTAGATATACAGCAAGAACTGCATAACTCCAATTTTTAATAGTGTGTGCATTAAAATTCAAAATTTGATCCTAGACAAGAATTTGGGGATTTTTGCTGATTTTATTTTATTCTTGACACGAGTTAATCGATTTGAATTACATAGCCATATTTTTGTAAAGTATGGGTCCCAGAAGAGACCAAGAGGATGAAAATACCAGGACAATGATGGTATATTAAGAAAAGGATAAAAACCAAATACTCCTGACCAGTATTTTATGAATAACTGTTTAGATGAAGTATAGATCATGATCAGAAACAGTGTAGACATGTGTTATGTGAATGTGCATGCTTTATTTTATTATGTAGTAAGTGCTCTATATAGATATAGGTAGTTTCGTAGAATTAAATTATTCCAATTGAAGTAATAGAGATAGACAAATACATAGAGACATAAACATGGATATAGACATTTATAGATATTGTAAAGATACATCCATATATATAATATATATGGTTATAGAGAGATACAGCAGTTTACCACAAGTTGATGAGGTTCTCAAGTACTCCAAATGAACTATGAATACCCTTATAAGGAAGAAATGTCAATATTTAGAAGATACTTAAATATGAGCCTTTTAAATTATAAGTAGTTTTGAAATAAATTAATTTGAGTAGTATTAACTAAATAGTAAACATTTCATGATTAAAAATGAAAAATTTTACCCACTGACAGAATTAATTGATATAACTAAATTTCTCTTAGTCTTTACAGACTTGCGGTGTACATAAACACTATCCTTGTGCTAATTCTGTTGAAGGAAGAGTATATTTCAGGAACATAACAAACACAGAAAAGAGAACTTTGTGCATCTTCCAAAGTTAAACAAGGATAGTATTGCTTACTTTACTGAAACATGGTGAGGATTAAATGAGACTATCTAAATCCCTTGGCATAGCATGGTTGTTATAGGTTAGCTCATTTTCTTAGCACAACAAAAACCTTACTTTTAAGGATGCAAGTATGCCAACTATTAAGTTGACTGTAGGAGGAGTAAGAACAATTACAAGGTGGCATTGATTTGTTGAAGAAGGAGGAATTAAGCAGAGTCATAGCTCAATATAAAAATAATTTTGGGGATGGCTGGGGTGGGGGGAGTGGTAGGGGGTAAACACAGGCAACTGTACTTGAAAAACAATAAATAATTCTTAAAAATAATAAAATAATAAAAATAATTTATTCTTTAAAAAAAGTTTGTGAAAATAACACACCTGTACATTCATAGTAGTTCATTCCTAAGTTGGCTTATATTACTTTAGATTTGAAATATTCCAGTCAATCTTTACATGCATATGTATAATTTGTAAAAGTATCCATCTATACATTTTGACCTAAACTATTCATATTTTTGCTGATATTATAAATAGTATCTCTTGTTTCATTAAATTAAATAATGTTATTGTTGTTATATATGAATACAACTGATTACTAAAGGTTCATTTTCTATCCTGTGGCTATAATAATCATATTTTTATTATTGTTCACTCCAGTGGTGTCCCAGCTAGTTCCTTAAACATGTTACATAATCTGGTCTCCTACTTTTCAGCATTTAAAACTATTATTACACTTTTTTTGCCTTAAGGTGTTGGCTGGAATTTCCAGAAAAAGGTTGAAAATAGCTGTAAGAAGAGGTAAATATTCTTAAATAGTTTCTTAATATTAAACCTGTAAAAGTTCACCACTGAAGTAATTTTTATCACATTAATGATGTACATTTCAATCCAAGTTTATTAAACATTTTTATTTTGAAAAGTTTTTCAATTTAATCAAATGGATTTTCATTGTTAATTTACATGGTTGTAGTTTTTATTGTATCTATTGCTATATTGTATTCATAATTTTTATACTGTTAAACTGTTAAAATCTGGATCAAAATCTACATAGATTTTTTATTAGGGTTCTGTAAAATCATGAATTTATTAAATAAATATTTTACATTTAATTCAAATTTAATTCAATTTATTGAATTAAACAATGTTTTATTAAAGTTATTGTTATTTTTAGAGTATATTTGTATGTATTTTTTTAGTAGGCAGCTTTTGCTAGGTAAAGCTGAAGTAAAAAACCATTCTAATATCCCCATGGCATACACAACAAAAAAAATTTTTTCCCTATTCCCAACAAACTACACATTGACTACAGTTCTGTGGCTTCACTCCATTATCTTAATCATCCTGGGATCCAAGCTGAAAGAACAGCCCTTATATTTTATATTATTAGAGGGAAAAGGGCAAAAGAGCTGGTAAAAATCAGCAAAAACTCCAAACCTTTTGCTGGGAACTGTTAAACGTGACCATACTCACATTTCATTGATCAAAGCATTTATGTGGCCAAGCTTGATATTAATTAGGAATCATATCTCCACCACAGGGAGATAATGCATATCACATGACAATGGACAGGTATATATACCCTTTCCTTACAGGGAAGGAAGACATAAATAGCTGGGAATAATTATCAATCCAATCTACCAAAATAATCATAAATAAGATTGTTTGGTAACACTCATTTTAATTTTATCACTGTCAGATTTCATGTTGTCTGTTTCCAGGTATGGTAACCTCATAAAATAAATCTGAAAATTTTTCAGATTTTCTCTGAAATTATATGCACATACACACAAATACACAGACAGCCAATTTTCATTATTCTTGGTAGTTATTTTCTATAAAGTCACCACAAACACTGAATTAGCAAATGCTGAACCATTGTTCCTAGGGGAAATACAGAGTAAGGTTTCTGTGAAGCTCTGGTCATATTTTCATTAGCTAATCAATACATAAACTTGTTTTATGTGTGTTTCTGCTTGAGATACCTTAGTTAATATATAGATGATTCAGTAACATTGAATTCATAGCCAATAACACTATAACTCATTCCTGAACAAAGCTTATCTAATGTGTTTTCTCCATAAGACACGTCATGACATTTTGACACCCAGGAATGCTTGACTGCACTTTAGTGTTACACTGGGGGTCATTTTAAACAACAAAATCATCAAAAAGCACCAAAATATAGAAAACGTAACATGAAATATACTGCATTATGGGAGCTGAATTTCTCATTCCTACCTCCCACCCCAGCTTCTGACAATCACCATATTACTTTCCGTTTCTATGAGTTTGGCTGTTTTTACATTCCATATATAAGCAAGAACATATAATACAGCAGTCCCCTCTTATCCATACATTCACTTACTCATATCAACTGTGGTCTAATAATAATGAAGCCTTATGCCAAACCCACTCTGTCCTGCCCAGAATGTGAATCATCCCCTTGTCCAGCATCTCTATGCTGTAGACACTCCCTGCCCATTAGTCACTTAGCAGCTGTCTTGGTTATCAGACTGATTGTCATGTTATCACAGTATTTGTATTTAACTCACTCTTATTTTACTTAATACCTGCCCCAAAGCACAAGAGTAGTGATGCTGGAAATTCAGATAGGCCAAAGAGAATCTGTAAAGTGTTACCTTTAATTGAAAAGGTGAGTGTTGTACCATAATGTATTTTGAGAGAGACCATATTCACATAACTTTTATTGCAGTATATTATTATAATTGTTCTAATTTATTATTACTTTTTGTGGTTAATCTCTTACTCTGCTTAATTTATAAATTAAACTTTATCATAGGTACTTTTGCATAGAAACATCTTAGTATACACAGAGTTCCATACTGTTTTTGGTTTCAGGCATCCATGGAGGGTCTTGAAATGTGTAGACAGTAGACAAAGAGGTACTGCTGTATTTCTCTTTCTTTGCCTGGCTTTTTTCATTTAGTATAATGCCCTGAAGATTATCCAAGTTTTTCAAAATGACAGGATTTCCATCTTTCCTTAAGGCTAAGCTATATATAATATTTTATGTGTCCATTCATCTGCCAATGGATACTTAGGTTGTACGATTTCACTTTTAATTTTACAAATGTTTTTGCTTTTAATATTTTCCCACACATTTATATGTTTAAATTAGTATAAAGGTTTTAAAGGTGGGCATGCTGGGGCAAAAATACTGTCTAATCAAGGTCTAGTCTGGTACCTTTGTGGATGCAACTCAATTCCTAAGCACATGTGGGAAGTTTTTGCTTATTTTAAAGCAGCAAAATAACAGAAATCTTCTATGAGTAGCTGTAAGGTTGGAGATGCCTAAGGAATGATTATTCCCTTCAACTAATTACAAAAAATAATCTATTCCTTTTACAAAGCATTTAAGGAAGAGCTAACCCCTATCCTACACAAACTTTTTGAAAAAATCCAAAATGATGGTAGACTACCAAACTCTTTTTATGAAGCCAGCATCATTCTAATCCCAAAACCAGATAAAGACATAACAAGGAAAGAAAACTTCAGGCCCATATCGCTGATGAACATAGATGCTAAAATCCTCAATAAAA
>PVKU01014606.1:0-22190 GCA_004027475.1 Anoura caudifer | reverse complement strand
AAAAAAAAAACTGAACTCAGAGGAAATCTGCTCTAACCCAGAGTCACTGGTATGTGCTGTTAAATTCCCAGAGAGCCTCACAACAAACCTGACAGACAAGACTGGAGCGATGAGACTTTTTTTTTGTTTTTGTTTTTTTCCAGGACACAGAGGCTAGGAAAATCAAGGTGAAGGAGCTTGTAAGTGACACGGGCTGGGCCAGAACTCACATTCCCAGGTCTGAGTTCAGTGCTCATGCCTCTATACAAGGCATCCCCCTTCTACACAGGTACAGAGGACTTGGCCTCATTGGGTGCAGTTCAGCTGCCATTCTGCTTTCCGAAGAGGTCACATTGCCCCACCCAAGAATTAGTTCACCAAGCATAGAACTTATTCCAGAAACTACCAAGGGCTGGGAGACATCAAGGGGCTAGATAAGAATCTTTCCCTCAGTAGGATTACTCTTAGGTCCTGACAAGCAAGCACTTATTTTTTCCCAGCAAATCTGGTAAAGAGTATTCACTTGCTTTTAAAACTTTAGCTAAAAAATGTGCAAAATCTTTTCCATCATGTATTCTTTCAATGTGCATTTGTTAAATGCCACTCTCACATATTGCTGAAACTCGTTGAGTGGCAAAGGCTGTTCTTCCAGCGTGATAAACAATTTTCACTCATTATCTCATTTAATTCTCACAATCCTATGAGACCAGTTATTTAATTAACCTCAGTTTAAAGATGAGGAAAGGGAGGCTCACAAACAAATAAACAAAATAGGAACAGACTGACCACTGCTAGAGAGGAGGGGTTTGAAGAGCTGGGTGAAAAAAGTGAAGGGATTAAGCAAAACAAAAACCAAAAACCTCACAGACACAGACAACAGTATGGTGATTACCAGAGGGAAAGGAGAGTGGGAGGAGGTAGACAAGGGTAAACGGGGGATGGATGGTGATGGAAGGAGACTTACCTTTGGGTGGTGAACACACAATACAATATATAGATGACGTATTATAGAATTGTACACCTGAAACCTATATAATTTTATTAGCCAATGTTACTCAAATAAATTCAATAATTTTTTAAAAATTTTATTTTAGTTGTTGTTCGTATACAGTTTTCTACCTTCTACTCCCATCCCAGCCCACTGCCCTAGCCCTCCCCAGCTCCCTCCCATTTCCACCCCCCCAGCTTTTGTCCATGTGTCTTTCATACTTGTTGCTCTAAACCCTTCCCCTTTTCCCTAGAAATTCCTATCCCTCTCCTGTCTTGTTCTCAATTTCAGTGTCTTTGGTTATATTATGCTTGTTTGTTTGTTCTGTTGATTAGGTTCGGTATTTGTCTTTCACCTCCTGGCTTATTTTGCTTAGCATGATGCTCTCCAGTTCCATCCATGCTGTTGCAAAGGGTAGGAGCTCCTTCTTTCTTTCTGCTGCATAGAATTCCATTGTGTAAATGTACCATAGTTTCTTGATCAATAAATTTTTTTAAAGAAAGATGCAACAGTGCTTGCCCTAAACACTCCTTTCTCAAGGGAGCAAAAATTGATTCATTGCCCTTTTGGTCAGACCAAGACAAGCTTTAGGGACAGAAAGGCCTGTGAGCAGGCAGATGGAATTTAGATACTTGGAGCTGAGAGGAAAGGCCATTCAGGCAGTAGAAACAGTGAGCAAAAACCTGGAGTGGATAAAGTTCACAATATGCTCCGAATTGCATTCAGATTACCAAATGAAAGAAAGAAGTAAAGTAAATCAGGTATTTGGATAGACTGGAGTCTAGGAACCTTAGAGCCAACCTACACTCCTACATCTTCTCCCCATTTCTTACTTTTTCCCAGATTCTAAGCCTGTCAGTCATCACCCTTAAAATGCCTTTCTGCCTCTCCATCGCCATGGCAACCACTTTAAGGCTCATTTTCATTCCCTCTTTCCTCTTATTCTAATTGCCTCCTAAGTGACCTGCCAAACAATTGTCTGCTTCTCTGTAAGGCTGTACAAGTGCAAGTCCCATCCAGTCAGTGCCCAGTTTAATAATTCTGTGAATATATAACATTTTAAAGGCTCTACACCTTTTATACATTGTTTGCTTTTGCAGTTCTGTCTCCTCTTATCACTGTATTATCTGTCTTAAATGGGCCCCTGAATTAATTAGTACACACATAATTTCCTTCTGAAAGTGGTCAAGTGAATGAATGTGCTCTGTAACCAAGATAGGAAAGGAGAGATGATTATTTCTATGAGTACACTTTCCCTCTTCTCTCTCCCACCTCCCTCTAATACCCAGCCTACCTTATGTGGAATGGGGTAGAGATACAGTCTTCTCAAGACAAGCCAATTCCTAATTATAGAATGCAAGGACCTGCACCCATTCATTTTCCTTTGGCCTACAGTCCCCTATCCTTCTCTTTTCCACTCACCTTTCCCCACTTGACTGCCTGTTTCCTATTTCCTCTGCCCTAGAAAGTTGGCAAAAATGGACAGCCCTACTTCCTCTGCAGGAGTCTAAGGGAACTTGCTGAAAGTAGGGCCAGGTGAAGCATTGGAGGGAAGGTCTCTTGCTGAAGGCTTGTTGGATGGAAATCAAGAAGGCTGGAGGCAGTCATGCTTAGTCAGGAAGCAGCTTCATTGGAGCTAGCCATGTAAGAGCTAAATGTGGTATCTTGTTGCCCTGTGACAGGAACAATATTGTCCACAGCAGTAGACATGATGGCAGAAATGGGTGCAGCTGTGGTGGCAGAGGTAGGGAAGGTAAAGGGACAGAGGCTATGGTTGAGAAAATAGTGACAGTAGTCATAGAGGAAGCGATAAAATCAGTGAGAGCAGTTTCAGCCTAAGAGACAAGTTTCCAATGCTGCTCTATAGTACACTAGCCTTTCCTGCGTCCTAGGCTGCTGTAATTTGTATGCACCCTTCCCTGACTTGCCTGAGCAACCCCTTTCCCCCACTCATTTCCTGGATAAACACAAACTTCAAGAACAGAATAGTGAGCCTCATTGCAGTTGCCAGCAGCCATATAAGTCTCATGGCTTCACAACAGCCAAGGGCTTCCAGGACCTCCACAGCCTTCCTTGGCCCAAGCACCTTGGTGATGTTAAACAACTTGGAGACCCTGTGTCCCTATTTGATCTGCCCCAGCCCTACTGAGAGCATGAACTGGGGTCCTGACACCTAGTGGAGGCTGAGATTTTCATAAGGATTAAGCACCTCCTGATGGGATCCAGCTCTCTAAAGGGATTCCAAAGCTTGGCAGAGGCCAATGTCTGGGGGACTCCAACTTCCTGACTGGACCAAGCCACCTACAAGGGTACAAGTACCTTGCTGAGCCTGAGAAATTGGGAAGGTGTGAGCACTTGTTGGGGCCCTAATCCCTCAGAGATATGGAGCTCCTGGAGTGTCCCAAACCCCTAGCAGACTCCTAACAACTGGTGGAGCACAAGCACTTGGTGAGGCCCTAGAACTCCCACAGTTAATGATAATCCATGGGGCCAGAGCTCATCTGAGACTGCTAGCATCATGTGGGTTCCAGCCCGATCTTGGGTCCAAAGCAACTCCTGGGGACAATTCTTTCAAGGGGGTCATAGCAACTTACAAGACTGCATGAGCTCTCACAGATGGCATAATTGTCAAACCTAGAGCACCTCTTGAAGACAGAGCCTTCATATTTCTCAGATTCCTAATATTTCACAAGGCTTGGGCACCTCAGAGATTTCAAGCATCTCCTGGGGTCTGAGGAATTTGGAGGACCCAAGCACTTTACAAGGCCTGAGTGACTGGGAAGCCCCAAAGCACTTCCAGTGGTCAAAATGCATCTACAGGTTCCAGCACCTCAAGGGACCCAAGCATATGCAAGCATCTATCAAGTGATCCCAACACCTCAGAGGCTACTGGCACCTCTGAGACCCCAAGCATTTTTTTAAATTTATTTTATTTTTAGAAGGAAGGGAAGGGAGGGAGAAAGAGAGGGAGAGAAACATCAATGTGAGAAACACTGAGCGGTTACTTTCTGCAAGCACCCCACCTGGGGACAGGACACAGAGCCTGCAACACAGGCATGTGTTCTGACTGGGAATAGAACTTGTGACATTTGGGTATGTGGCAAGCATCTTAAAAGCTGAGACCCCCAAAGGGTCATAGCACTTTGAGGCCCTAAGAGTTTCTAAGGATTTAAGAACCTCTGAGGGACCCTAAACGATCAAAATTCCTGTGTATCTCTGAGGCCCCAAAGACCTTAAAGGCTCCCAGAATCTTTGAGGTCCCCAATGCCTTAAAGACCCTTAGAATCTTTGAAGGCCCCCAACATGTCTGAGGTTTCAAGTCACTTGAAGAACCTTCGAACATTGAATGTTCCAAACAGCTCAGAGTCAGTACCTCAAAGGTTCTAAGTATCTCAGAGACCCGAAGTATCTAAAGGTCCCTGCCACCTTAAAATCCCCTGCATATCAAAAGCATAAAGCACGTCTGAGGTCTCCACCAGCATAAAGACACCCAGCACCTTAGAGACCCTGAACATGTTGAAGGCCTGAAGTACCATGAAGTACCTCAGAGGCTCCTGGTATCTCAGAGGAACCCAGCAATTCAGAGATTTCTACCACCTCAGAAGCCTCAGGCATTTCTCAGAAACAAAAAATCTCAAACACTTGGAGTACCTGGAGGGTTGGGGAAGTCTCAAGGTCTCCAAACAACATCAAATGCCAGAATAGCTTCAGAAAATGTTTTCTAACAGTGATGCTAGACATCATTTTCATGGCAGACATGTGTGCTAAAGAGAACTTCATCTGAGAGGTTCTGCACAAGTTAGCAGTGCAGCTGAGGCAGAACTATGGATAATTAGGAATCTGAAGAAGATAATCACCAAAGAGTTTGTATGGCAAGGGTACCTGGGGTATAAACCAGTAAATCATGGCAGTCTAGGGAAGTATACATTCTTCTGGGAACCTTGAGCCAACTCGGAATACAGTGCATGAAAATTTTAAATTTCTTGCCAAAGTCTATAATACAGAACCCTGGGACTAGCCATCACAATAGTGTGGAACTGTGAAACAGATGGAGGCCAGAGCTACAGCCAAGCCAAAGCACTAACTTATGCCCCAGGCTGAGTCCTTGCCAGAATTCAAGTTCCTGCCAGTGCCTGAGCAAGTTGTAATTTCACTTCTACTTTCAGTGCTAGTACCAGTAACACATCCTGCAGGTAGTGAACACAGTTCATATTCCTCATTTGGTGAAGAAAGACAACCAGAATACTCACAAAGCAATGGGTACTATGGATATAAAAGGGGAAAGGAGAGGGGGAGAAAATAATGCAGCTGTAATTTATGATAAGGGTTGTGTGCACAATTTAAGCATTTAGATATTATTTGCATGATGAAGATATGCACCTTTCAATTTCTGGAGTTTTGCAGTCTGTATTCTTCAAAAAAAATTTTGCTTAAAGTTCAGAGTTCCCTCACAAGTTTTATTAATGTTAATTAACAATTTTTGGAAATTGGAATTGCTTTTAAGGTTCAAATTCTCCACAAGCATTTTACCATCTTTGAATAAAAACAATATTTTCATTGTACTCCATAATATAAAGTAAATCATACATAGTATTTGAAGATAATGGCCTTTCAAGTTTTTTGTTTTTCTTTTAATTTTTAATAGTTTATTTTTATTGCATTTTCCTATTACATTTATGCCCCTTACACCCTCTTTCACCTCCACCCACCTAGCCTTTCAAGTTTTGAATTGAAGAATGATAAAACAATCTGGTCCTAAGCAACAAAAAATGAGAGAAATTAAGCTTATTTATGTATAATTTTTATGCACTCATAATCTTTCTTGTATAAAGTTTCACATTTCCCATGATTTCCTAAGTTACTGCAAAATATAGGTGAAAAAAATAAAAGCATAATGACGAGGACACCTTGTTCATTTATTGACCACCAGGTATGTGTGAAGCACCAGTGTACATTCTGAAAATGCTCCTTAGCACACAGCCCTTGGTACTAAAGAATGTCCTAGATTACATGGGAGAGACAAATATGTAAACTGGCAGTGTGGTAAGTGCTGTAGTAGGGATGAGCATGGGGTGCCACGGAAATATAGAAAAGCTAATGTGACCTGACCTGGGGTTGGGACAAGAAAGAGGACATCATAGGGTGCTGTGAAAATCCAAGAGATGCTTAAGTAAGCTTGGGGGATTTGAAAGGGGCATCAGAACATACTATGGAAATATTGGGTATTAGGTATTTTTGAATACTTAACCCAGCTTGGGGGAGGGGGCATGGGCAAAGGGAAAGGAGAATCAGGGTGCAGTGGAAATAGAAAATACACTTAAATCAGCTTGACGGGCGGGCAGAGGAGAGAGGGGTGGTTGTAGGTAAAAGGACATTGCAAGGCGCTACAGAAATTCAAAAGATGTGACTGAGAAAATTCTTGGTGATGTGACAGGGGGCCTGAAAATAATCATGGAGTAGGGGCAAAGAGTAAGTAGGGAGACACTAAAGGCAGCACAGACTCTAGGGAGAAGATATCCTTCACTGAACTATTAAGGTTACGTTAAGGGAAGTGGAGAAAAAAGAAGTGAGATGGGGAAGAGGTGAGCAGGGTCTAGAACATCAAAGGGTGGGAGTCATGGCTGGTTATAATGAGAACACAAATGGTCAATAAAAATGAAAATCCTGGATTAATAAAAATGGCTCCTCGCAGCAAAGCACAGATGGAGTCTTGGACGAGGCAGAGACAAGATTTGACAAGGTGGGCCATCTCTGAAAGGTAACCTGGCATTTCTGTCAGGAATGTCAGGTTTGTCAGGGTGTACAAATTGTTTTAAAAGTGCAGTTTGTGTGTGTGTGTCCAGGGGGTGGGGCAGAATTAGCACGTTGTCTCCTTCAGCCAGTGTGGCAAATACAGAGGGCTTTCTGGCAGGGTGGTGGCCCATGGTATATACAAAGTCATGTGATATCAGGTTTCTCTTCCCACCTCACTGTACCAAGGGGTTCAACGTGTTCATTCCCACCTCACTGTGCCACGGAGTTCCATGCCCTTACCATCCATTCTATCACCAGGGCCTTTGGAAGCCTCTCTCTCACCCTGCAGCAAATGTGGGGATGTGGGAGTCATCCCTCACATTCGAATCGGCTACAGGCAAGGAACACACATAGGGATCTCTGGCGACCCCCAGAGTGACCACATTCACCTCTGGAATCAATACCTGCTGAACTAAGTGCACTAATAGGGAACACCACGGAGGGGCACCTCACCTAGCTTCCTGGGGCTCAGAGGGAGCAGCTATCACACGCAAAAGAGTGGCCAGGGTACTCTGCTTCCAGCCATGTGCGAGGTAAAGTCCCTGGGGGACAGGGTTGGCTAACAAATGACTTTCTGGCAAAGGCTCAGAGACCCGTAGACATAAGCCTGCTACACATAGAAGTAGGAACTATGACTTCTCAGCAGCTTCAAATTCATTCAGCCACCAAGAAAATAGAGAAGGCCTTCTATGATTCAGGCAAAGTGACAGAAACTGGGCTGCAAAAAATCAAAAGGAGCATGTCTGGCCCTGCGGGGGCCATATTTGTCAATACCACCTCCAGAGGTAGCCAGGTATGAATCTGAGGCTCAGATTACTGAGTGACTTTCCTGTCCAGAGCCACAATGGGGGGGCAACTCACCTATCCTAGACAAGACCCTGAGTGCATTCCCTGCAAATCCAGAGTGCTTTCCTATAGGCCACCCTGCGGTCCCTCTCTGCCTGCCAATGCACTCACAAGGTCTCTGTCTTCAAAAGACACTGGTGAAGGCAGTGGGACAGGTCTCAGTAAGCCTGACTGCAGCCTCAAGTCCTCTTGGTGACAAGGCTGACTTTAAATTCTCCCCCTTTTATAGGAAGAGGCTCACAGAAGCCAGACCCCTCCGGGGCAGTCAGTTAGTAAGTGGGAGAGCCTACAGAGCAGGGATGCACTGAGCCTCTCCCCTGTACCAAGGTTGTGCCACATACTATTTCTGCTAGGTCAGTAATATTACACCCCTTTCCCCAATCTACAGGAAGCACCAGCTAGCTCAGGGGAATAATGTCCTTCTAGAACCTGTCAGAATCTGTGTTTTCTTCGGCTCTGGTGGGGAATGTGTGTCCAATGGTCTAAAATGGTCGTTTGCTAGTGTGAGCCAAGAAGCTTAATTCGGCCAGAGAACCAGTACAAAGGGAGAAAGGGTGGGAGAATATGCCAAGCTGCACTGTAAAATGATGGCCGCTGGAATTGGGAGGGCTTCAGGCAGGAGGCTCCACAGGGCAGCACAAAGGATTGAGTGGCCTGGGCTAAGCCAGCCAGAAAGTAATCAATGCCCCAGGTTCATTCTCCCCCATCCCTTGGCCTGGAGGTTTAGTATCTCCCACCCCTCCTCAGCCCTCAACACACCCCTCCTCAGCCCTCAGCACACCCCTCCTCAGCCCTCAACACACCGCACTGGTAGTGCAAACAGTTAACTTTCATTTGATTAGTTCAAGACTAAACAAGGGCTGGCTTTCCAGCGTCTGTAAAATGGATGACAGGGCTGAGGGAGAGGCAGATAAAGGGGCTTTGGGAAGGTGGTGAGAAAAAGAACATTCATCGTTTCTCTTCCATAAATCCTTTCAGCTTTGTGCAGTAACTAGCTGCGAGCCTCTTGCTGTGTAAATCAGCAACCTAAGCTGCCCCCACCACCCAGCGGTTTCCACAAAGTGAGTTGAAAAGCTGCAGTTTTCGTTGGCCAGCATTCCTCCTGAGTGAATTGAGTTTCTGGGTCCTAGAGCCCCCCAGTTGTTTAGGAAGTTCAGGTATACAGAGCCCCAAAGTCCCCAGTGCATAACAAGACTGGCAGCTGCCATTTGCTGCTTGCCTAAATTGTGCCACACACCTTGATGGCTGTTTTCATGCATTGTCCCTAACTTTTGCAGTAGTCCGGCAGAGTAGGCACCATCAGGCCAAGTTTACAGAGGATGAAACTCAGGGTCAGATAACAGAAGCAGGTTGCTAGGGTCACCTGGTTGGTCACTGAAGCCTTGGACATGAACTCGGGGCCAACCAAGCCTGAAGCCAGCACTCTTACTAAAACAGCAGGCTGCATCACCAGGACCCCTGGGGTTCCACCCAGCCTTGGGGAAGACTTCCGTCTTCAAACTCCACCGCCACCCAGGGTCCAAGTGAGAAAGAGCATGCTGGGGTGGAGTGAGGAGGCTTGGGAAAACAAAGTTAGTGATCCATTTGGGGGTTACATGTGGATGTCCCTTCACGCTGATCTGTTGCAGGCCTCATCACCAGGTATCCTTGAGGGGTTGCTATGTGCGGAATGAGAATTTCCTTCCAAGACAAGTGTGCCTTTCCTGACACAGCACATTGCCCAGAAACTTGGCCACCCTGAACCCTCCATCGATCCTCGAATTCTAGGTCCTGGCTATCGCACAGTGGATCAACCAAACAGCAAACTTTCTGGGCCTGCGACATGGTTCGCTGGTCACATTTTTGATCCAGAAGGTACAAGGGCCAGCAGAGACCTTACCTTCAGCAGGGCAGAGTGCCTGCTGCAAGACACAGGCAGTGAGCAGTGGGTATCAAAAAGATAGGCTGAGGGGTGCCTTCCTGGGACCCATCGTTGTGGCCTTGGCCCTAGCAGTCAGGGGCAGAGCAGACCAAAGTCATGGTGAAAGGCAGATTTGGATTCTGCCTGGGCACTCCTGTGAGGTGGGTAGCAGCCAGGATCTCTCTGTCTCCTTCTTTTGGCAGAAGCACAGACACCCAGCTTTCTGAAGGAAATGACTTTGCCACGGTGGTGGTGTTGGAGAATAGCGATTGGTATGAAGGTGTGCTGAGCTCTGTATACAGGTTACTCCAGGGCTTGCAATCCGTGAAACAGTTAAACATCAAAGAGCATTACAGAAGAATAACGGTGGAGCCATCCAGGACTCAGAGGAAAGGTTGTGGAGGAAAAGTAGACCCTAGGCTTGTACTGCTCATCACCCAGCAGGCAGGAAGCTCACACAGGGTAGTTTAACGTGGAAGGTAGAGCCCATAACTAGCTGGTGAAAATCAGGCCCGGTTCTCAACTGGTCAAATTCTGCCTTGGCTTGTGACTAACGAAAGACATCCTTGCAAATGTTATCACAAAGTAAGCAATACCCGAGAAGTGCCTGAAATACCCCCTGTAACTCTGACCAAGGAGACTCTTGATTCATTCTTGGCCTGCAAAGTGTCAAAAATAACTGGGTCCATGTTAGTTTGGATGTTGAGATTATCCAACAATCCACCCATTCACTCATTCAACACAGGTTTTCAAAGGTCTATTTGTGCCAGTCACAGTTCCAGTTGCCTGGGAAACATGTATGAACAAATCGCAAGCTCCGTTGCATGGGAACAGCAAATAAGAGGTAAACCTTTTCAATACCAAATGACACAGTGCCTTAGAAGGTGGTAAGTGCTCTGCTTGGTTGCAGTGGGAGTTGTAAGCCCACAGAACACAGAGAAAGGTGCACTGGAAATCCCAGGAAAGAAAGGGAGTATTAAACTCAAAGCTAAAGGGTGGTCAGGGTTGTTCTCATTGGAAGGGGGACATTTCAGCTAAGAAAGGAAGACGGTGAGGGGGTTCACTTTACTGCTATATAAAGGAAATACTGTTCAGGCAGAAGGACCAGTGAGTGCCAAGGCTCCAAGGCCCAGATGCATCAGGTTTGAGGGAGGTGGAGAGGTCAGTGTGACTGACAAGTTATGGGCAAACAGGATAAGAGTTGCAGATGAGGTAAAAGAGATGAACAGAGTCCCACATTATGTAGGGACTAGTAGGCCATTTTAAGAAACTTGGCTTCTGGTGGCAATGAAATGTAGGGGGCAGGAGGAGGGAGGCAGTGAGGGACTGAGCAGAGGAGTAGCACCGTTTGACTTACCTTTTGACAGGATCACTTTGAACACTTACTCTATTGAGAATAGAGTGAAAACGGGCAATGGTGGGGGCAGGGAGACCCACAGGAAGCTAGAGCTATAAGTCCGCCTAGACATGATGGCGATTTGCATCATCCTGGTCACAGCAGATATGGTGAGAACTGCTCAGTTTCTGGATATATTTTGAGGTTGACTCAACAGAATTGCTGATGGTTTGGATGTAGAGTGTCAGGGGAGTCAGGATGACTCCAATTTTTTTCTCTCGAGCAACTACTAGAATAGTATGATGGTCAACTGATATGGAGGAAGGCTGTGGTTAGAGTAGATCTTATAGTTGGGAGAGGGGGTCAGGAATTCAGTTTGGACGTGTTGAAGTAAGTAAATGTCTCTTTGACACTCATGTGCATTGAAAAGCAGCTGTATACAATTTAGTTGTGTAGCAGCCGGGAATTTGGCTGAAAGGTTGTGCCTAAGAAGCCATGAGACTACAGGTCATCGGCTAGGGGGTGAGTGTATATAGGGAAGAGCAGAAGAGAAGAAGATCATGGACAGTTGCCTGCAGCATAAAGGCATCAGGGAGAAGACGGGGCACCAGCTGAGGAGAGTGAGAGGTGTCACCAGTGCTACAAACCAAGAGTGAAGTGTCCCGGGAGCCATGTGAGGCAAACTGTATCAAGGGAGAGCTGGTGGTCAGCTATGCACAAAGGGCTGATATGATGTGAAATAAGGGGGAGGGGGAGAAGTGACCGCTGGACTTAGTGAGGCACAGGTCCCAGGTGACCTTGATGAGAGCAGCTTCATGGGAAGGTTGGGTGAGAAAGCCCGCTTTGGACAGTTTAAGAGAGACTGGGAGGAGAGGAGCCAGTGAGTATAGACATGTCTTTAAAGGAGTTTTGCTGCAAAGGGGAGGAAAGAAATCAGGCAGTGTCTGGTGGAGGGAGAGGCAGTCAGGAAAAGGTTTATTTCAGATGGAAGAAATAGCATTGCGCTGGAGGGAGGTGTTCAGTGGAGAGGAGTGAAATCAACAGCATGGGGCAAGCAGAGAGAATTGTTGGAGCAGTCACTTTGAGTTAGCAGAAGGGCACTTGGACCTCACATGAAGAGAAGGGCTACAGCATGCACAAGGAGTTGCAAAGCAGGGTCGTTACTGGATCGTGGGGAGTCATCCAGGCTTTCTGGCCCCCCTGAACACCTGTAGCTGAGGTCAGGCACCTGCACATTTGGTGCACCTCCATGTCTGTTGAGCATCTATTACATGCCAGGCACACCTCAAGAGCACCTTAGTGGTAACATTTAATACTCCCCACAAGTCAGTGTAGGTTATACAGTGATCCCCATTTTGTAAACTAGAGATGTGCTGCACAAGGGGGTCAGATGGACCGGCAAGGGCACTTAGCCAAAATGTCCGAGCAGTAAAGTTTCGAGCCCAAACAGGCTGATTCTCAAGGCAGACTTATAACCACAGGCTTGGACCTGCTGGCAACTCAACGTGTACAGTTACGCTCACTGCCCCTCAACACAGGTAATAAGGCTCCCCACTGAACCACGGCTGCTTCGAATGACCGTGCAATAGCGAGTCTGTATGTCTGAGCACCTGCCTCAAGTGTGCGTACGGCCATGCCACTTCAGTGATGGAGCTCTATCTTGGGTCTGAGACTGAGTGGGGCAAAACCCCTGTGATCTTGACTTGCTTAAACCAGACCCCTCCTCTGGAGGCTGGCCCAACTCCAAGGGGAGCTGACATCCCAGAACCACAAAACTGTCCTCTTCTTGACTTTCAGAACATGCTTATCACAGGAAGGCTCATTGCCTGACCAAGCCAAGACAGGAATTCTCTGGGAATTAATAACTCTGATCAAATTAAAAACCCCTGTGCCATTTGGGACACTATCCACTAGACTGCTGGGGAAACACACACACACACACACCCCTCTTTGTTCACCTTTCAGGGCTTTCTCCCGTTGGCTTCATCCTGTTGTTTATCCACTCCCTACCAAACCTGTCTGGCAAAAGATCCCATCTGATACCACCTCAAGCATGAGCTTCACTATGAGGGTGAGGTCCATCTGCAGGGTAAGCCCGAGGCTAAATAGATAAGGCTTCCATTGGACTGGGTCTCAGGTTACAGTGTCCAGGCCTATCACTGGAGAAAGAATAATCATGTGGCTGATCTGAGCCAGTGAGAACGAGTTCCCATGAGAAAGAAAGGAAGAAGAGAAGAGATGGCATTGGGGCCATTGGAGACCCAGATTTGGATGGCAGCTTAGTTTATAGATGCTCTTGCAAGGCGCTCACCCACCTTCTACCCACTCCAGTAACCCTGACCCAGCTATGGCGATCAAGGCCTTAAGGTGCCCACTCCTCCACAAATGGACATTTAGTATCATCTTACTGTGTTTTCCACCTAAACGGTGCTTTAGCGAACATGCTTGAAACTGTGTCCGTCTTTCCAGAGAAGAGCTCCTCCGAGATGCTCCCCAGCCCTGTGGCAGCAGCTGCAATTTAGGCTATGACTGAGCTGATCCTGAGGCATCACTGCCCCATATGATGTTGTGAGGTGGAGAGCAGCCACCAAGATTGTGCAATAGGCACTTTTGAAATCCTGATGAAATACACAGGTTCTGTCCCTGGCTGGGGTGGCTCAGTGGACTGAGCACTGGCCTAAGAACCAAAGGGTCACCGGTTCCATTCCCAGTCAGGGCACATGCCTGGGTTGCGGTGGGCTAGGTCCCCAGGAGGGGCTGTGCGAGAGGCAACCACACATCATTGATGTTTCTCTCTCTCTCTCTCTCTCTCTCTCTTTCTCTTTTTCCCTCCCTCCCCCTCTCTCCAAAGATGAATAAATAAATGAAATCTTTAAAAAACAAATAAACAAGTTCTGGGCACCAATTGAGCAGCAGCTGAGGTAAACTGTGCAAGTTGAGTGGAGGTATGCTGGTCCTGAACCCAAGGAGTCTACTCAATAGCTTGGGGCCTAGTTGACATTATCTAACTTGTGTCAGCTTCCATAAACACCACTAAAACATGAATAGTGCTTCCAGCTTTAAAGACGCTTTGTGGAAATCAGTCAGCTGATCTTCACAAAGCCCTTCGAATGCTGCTTCTCAAACCATCTGTGGCGAAGGATGAGTATTTGTTCTTTACCAAGTGAGTCACTCACAGACCAACACACTTGTATAACGTAAGGAAAATGAAATGATAGAAACAAGGAAAATGACAAGGTACAGGTCCTTATGTGTTTGAACATCATGGAGACTCTCACCACATGCTATGGAATTCTGAACATGAACTCTCAGATTCTCTACTTACTGCAGATCAGAGCAGTAACATACTTTTGCGAAGCAGCAAGTGCCCGCACACACAGACTGTGGTTTCATCCGTTCTGCTCTGGCACACTGCCTGGCCTATCAGAGACATTCAATTGGTGGTTACTATGGCAAGGGAATTATTGCACAATATGGTCCTTAATGTGAAGATGATTAAATAATAAGAAATTGCCAGTAAAAAGAAGAAATATCAAATGATTCGGTTGCTGATGAAGTGTCGAGAGTTGTGTGCACAGGAAGTAGTAGTACAGAGGCTCAGCAAAGAACATACCGCAGGGTCAAGACTTCTTCTGGGCCTTGGCAGTCAAGGAAGGATGAGATTGACTTAGTCGCTTTTCATTTTTCATGAGTGTAGGGAAGCTTCATGCTTGTTGCACACATTTCTGCAAGCCCTGAAAGTATAAAGAGTTTGGGAACTATTTAGCTTTAATCCCAACATGCGGAGGTTACCTGTGCTAACATTTGTGTGCATACTTTCAATGTGTAGGCCAGAAGATAGTAATAATGAATATAGTAAAAGTTGTAATAACAGCTATACGTATATGTATATACACTGAGTGCTATCAACGCATATTTATAAACATTTATATCCGTTTTCTGTGTATTGATACAAATATGTACCATGATTCAGAGCCCCAGTCTATTATCACCATTGACCTTATCAGCCCTCTTGGCAAAGATTCCCACAGTTGTTGAGTCTGGGAGTCCCAAAAGGGTGACACAAATTCCTGTCAAGACGTATCTGTTCATTACAGTCTCCAACGAGCAATTTGAAGTCCCTGAGAGAGCTTCGGTGTAGCCTCCAAGGTAGGGTGATGATGACTCTGCTGATGTGTCCCCAAGCATTAGATACACCTGCCAGGGTCCAGATGCCAGTGCTGAGCTGCATTTTGTGTGGAGGTGAGTGGCACGGCCCTGTCCAAGACCCTGTACAGAAACGTGGACTCCGACGCAGCTCTGTCAAAGCCACACTGCCTCTCTCCTCTCAGAATACCAGTCGTCCTTGCCCATCTGACCCAGGTTATCTGCAAACAAGTCTCCCGTCTAACACAGTGCACTACCAGAATGGTAAAAGCTCTAAACTTCTGGTCTGGGCAGTTTGCAGAGCATGTATGCGCGCGCGCACACATGCTCCTACTCTCACACATCCATGTATTACTGCCTCGCTGAGAAGGAACTACCTAGTTGTGAAGAGAACAGTTATCACAGCTGCCCCTTTCTATGTGTACCCGGGGAAGTTCAGAGGAGCTGGCTGCTCCCAAACTCTGGTCTCCCCACCTTTGTTGCAGAGGAATCCCCTCATGCCTCAGTTCATACAGGACAGAATTATCATTTGCCTCAGGGGACTGTCCTAAGCGGCAAAGGGGAAGACCAAGCAATAAGCAAAATAAGACCCTACAAACATCAAGATAGAGTTGCTCTTTGTCCCAAGGCAGATCACCACAGTCAGTCCACATATCACCTTAGGCTAGTGAACTTCTCAGCCACACAGAGTGGGTTTTGATTCTCAGGCAAAGGTTAAGTGAAGGGTGGCACCAGAGCCTAGCCTGTGTGTTGGGGGAGGGGAATATCCTTTTCCTCAGAACCTGTTTCCTTTTCTGCTCTTTGGAAAGGCCGCCCCTCCCCTACTGCTTCTCTGTACCTTGCCTGCAGCACATCTTCCTGTCCACTGCCATGTCTGATCTTTCTTCTGGGCTACCCCTCTTACCCTAGTCCCTGAGGCAACTCACAGAAGCCAGGATATCATGGGCTGCTCTGGCACTGTCACGCTTTCTCAGGGCATGGTTGCTCTGTGCTCCCAGTCCTGGAAGACTGTGTGACTGTCCTTATTTTTATGTGCTCCTCTGACCCTGTTGACTCTCTGATGTTCCTTCCTGTTTCAACAGCCCCACCTCTCATTCTCAGTGGATTGATGAAGGAGTGGTGACAGGCATGCCCTGGGCTCCTAAAATGATAAAATAAGCTTCCCTTCCCCCAAGCAGGTGACATCTCCACCTTGCCTCTGAGGTCATACAGATAGGCATCAACCTCTCTGCACAGATGCGCACATAAAGCCCATGCTCACAGACAGCCAGATGTTCTGACTCTCCTGGATGGTCCATTATCTCAATCTCAACTACTGAGTGTGTGCTAACAGGCTTACATTCTCAGGCAGACAGACACAGACCCAGGTGCACACACACAATCATGGGCCCACTCACTATATGTACACCCCATAAATACCTGATATACACTTCCACATGTTTAGTGGAATGTTCCAACAAACATTCCTAAACATGCATAGGCACCTTATAGTTACAATGTGACACACAAGCACAGGAATATATACACAGATGTGCACACAAGGACAGAGAAATTCTCAGAGGGTAATGATGCCCAGAAATATCCCTAAATGCACACATACCTAGAAACCAACACACATTACAAAAACAAGTAGCAAACTTAGGGGCTGTCGCTTCTTGTCACTTCCTAAAGCAGAGAAGTCAAGGTTGGACTGGCTGCTGAGAGTTCCTTGTCCATACGTACCCCCTCCCTGTCTCACCTCAGCTCTGGCAGACTATAGAATGTACTCATTTCTTAACAAGGATATGGGCAGGAAACAATATCCTTCCCTGTACCACAGATTCACGAGTGTGGATCTTACTGCCAGTGACATCTCTGCACAGCACGAGAAAGCCTTGGGTTGGACACACATTGTGGTGCTTGGGAATGGAGGTCTTGGACCATTTCTCCTCAGACTGGTGGAGCTAACCAGCAGGCCATCAGGTATGGTAGCAACTTCTTGACTGTGGGTGGGAGCCCCTGGAGCTGAGGAAACATCAATAATTGCACTGACACAACTGCCTTTCATTCTCTGACACAGAATTCCTATTTGGTGGACACACATGCATGCACACATGCACGCACGCATGCACACCCTGCTCCCAACACTCTGGTCTCTGATCATCCAGTTTCCCAGTCCTCATGGATTGGGGCTGCTAGTACTACTTACATCCTTTGGGAAAGATTGGGACTTGGCATCAGAAGGTTTGACTACCTCACTTTCACTGGGCTATGTGACAGTGGACAAACTTTCCATGTTTTTGAGTCTCAGCATCCTCAGCTGCAGAGTGGATGTAACAGTGATAATGCCTACTCAACGAGATGGCTAGGCAGACTAAATGAGGGGCGGTGCATGCCAATGCCTTGTAAAGTGCAAGGGGGAGATAAGCAGATATTATGAGTCTTATCATTGCTAAACATAAAAATAGATAGGGCCCTGGCTGGTGTGGCTCAGTGGATTGAGCACCGGCCTGCGAACCAAGGGGTCACGGTTTGATTCCCAGTCAGGGCACATGCCTGGGTTGTGGGCCAGGTCCCCAGTAGGGGGCGTGTGAGAGGCAACCACACATTGATGTTTCTCTCCCTCTCTTTCTCCCTTCCTTCCCCTCTCACTAAAAATAAATAAATAGAATCTTAAAAAAATAGATAGGAAAGAGGACTATGACGCTGGTCCACATTCCCACCAAGGTGGGGAAAAGAGCCTATCTGTGCTGTCTGATTCCTCTGGAAAGCACAGCAGAGTTTGTGGCCAGAGGATGAGTCCAGGGGTGAATCCTCTCACCATCATTTTACTAGAATGCAAGCTCCATGGGATCAGGCTTTCCTTTTTTGTTTGCTTTATTCACTGATATAACCCAGGTGCCTAGAGTGGTGCCTCAGGCATATTCAATAGTCCAAAAATACTAGGTGTGTGAGTCAATGAGGCCTTTTGAGCATCTAGTGAAAAAAGATGTCAATGACAACGATAATAAATACTTTCAAGGTGTTGAGGTATTCCCACAAAGAAAGCAGATGACAGCAGAATATTACCTCACTCATGTTTAAATGGAGGATATGGAATGATTTCAAAATATAAAGGCCACTGAAGCTGAGGGGGCACTGCAATGAATCATTAATCTAAGGGTCGATTGCAACAGCACAACCAGGGATGTTGCTAGGATGCTCTGAAGGTGGTATGGGATTCTTCCCCTGATCCTGGGACAGATTCTTGAATGGGGAAGGAATGGGATTCATAGCTACAGCCTACAGTAATTGAGCACCTATGACGTCCTGGGCGTGTATTTATATTATAAAATGTCACCCTCACCACACCCTGTTGATAAGGTTTATCCCCCATTATCCAGGTGACATGCCTGGATAGAATTCAGAGAGGTTGGATAGCTTATAAAGGCCCATGACAGACTTCCATTTAAGTGGCAGACTGAAGATTTAGTTAACATTGGGTCTCTCCAAGTCCAAAATATGTACTTTCCTCTTAAATCTTAAATGGCACCACCCTCCATTGTCCGAGAGCTGGCTAAAAGTGCTAATGTAGCATATGCCAGTTTTTAGGTGAAGTTTGAAACCACGAGAGGGATTTAGACACAATAAATTGATAGGGAGGCACATTTTCACAGACTATCTATTAACAAAACCTCAAACTTGAGCACAGTATGCTCCATTGTGCAAAGACTACTTCTTGGTTTTCAAAAAGAATCCTACTTTGCCAGTACACGCTTCAGTGGGTACTAAAGGTGGCCAGGGGATGGCTGCTTACATTCATGATTAAAGATTCGTCAGGCTCTTCCAACTCGGCTGCTTCATCCCAGGCAGTTAAGGAGTCAATTCAAGGTTCTACTTACTTCTCCTTCTCCTCTATGAAATGATGCCTGGGGATTGGCGGGAAGGGTGTGGCTTACAGGATAGTGATATAATGTCAGTACAAAGATGCCCTCAGTCTCAGTGCTATTCTTTGGATTCTGTTCATGTGGCTCTGCAGTTGGAATACTTGTTTCTTACTGGACTGTCCTCTCGCTAGACTTGTGGGTGGGTTCCCATGAGGTTTGGCTGCAACTCAGAGTTGTCTCCAGTGTGGGTGCCCAGTGTAACATTCATCACAACAAGGACCTCTGGTCATTTTTCCTTACACATTGTGCTGTGTTGAGTAGCGTGCCCCCAAGAGTCATGTCCATCTGGCACCTCAGAGTATGACTTTATTTTGGAAATAAAGCCCATGCTGATGTAATTAGTTAAAATGAGGCCATGCTGGACTAGGGTGGACCCTAAACCCAATACAACTGTTGTCTTCATATAAAATAAAGGACACACAGAGACACAGGCTGACATGAAGGAGCACAGCATACAAAGACAGAGGCAGAGATTAGAGCGATGCATGTACAAGCCAAGGAGCACCATGGATGGTGGCAACCACCAGAGGCTAGGAAGAGCAAGAAATGACCCTCCGATACAGGCTTCAGAGGGAGTGTAGGCCTACCAATAACTTGCTTCAGACATCTAGCCTCCAGAACTATGAGAGAATATGTTTCTGTTGTTCTAAACCACCCAGTTTGTGGTGCTTTGTTACAGCAGCTCTGAGAATCTAATACATGCAACCAGTAATCAAAGGTTTACTGGTTGAGCACATACCTCCAGTGTATGTATATTTAACTTACCATTTATATGATGGTGACACTATATTGGTAGGAGTATGCAATGCTCTTCATAAAACATACACTAAAATTAGAAGTTGAAAAGGATGTGATAAAAAATAAATATGCTTAGAATTTATAATATTTTCTTCCTGCACCTCAATAGCTCTTACCCACCTCGTCCTTGTGCACACCCCACTTTGTAGACCAACGTGCTCCAAGATCCGTTCATCCAAGTTGGAGTGACTCTGGTGTGCTCAACAACAAACTCTAAGCTGTCTTCAGACACTTACATGAGGCTGCTCACGTATTCTTGGTCTCATCTAAAGCAAACGGCTGCTGTGGGAAGGTTCAAGAGTTTGGGGTCTGATCTCTCCAAATCCACTCCGAGTAAAGCGTCTCCACAGACTGCAAGAAAACTTTTGTTTTCCAACGGTCATACTGGTCCCATTGCTGTTGGCACGTGCCAACTCCTTGTCCAGCTTTCCCATCCGTCTAAATAGGACCACTTACAGGAATCGTCAGAACATAATATCAGGGCACACAGATGTTAACTAATTATCTCTTCTCTCTCCCTTCCCCTTCCCACACTTCTTCTGAGAAAAATAAACACTTTATTTTACTTTTCTTTCTAAGAGTCAATGACTGCATGCATTCCAAGGCTGCATTGTGCACTTTTCCTCACCCCAGGACCCTTAGGACTGTTGGAAGGCAAAATACTTATTGAAAAACTAATGACAAATACTTACATATGTTATTTCAAACTAGTACCCCGTTATACAACATTGCTTCTGGAAATTACACCATCCAGAAAGAAGCAGATGGTGAGACCATCTCTTAGATTGAAAGTGTCAAGACGGGACTGCTCCATTCTTGAATATAATTCAAGAAGAGGTGGCAGGAAGCCCCAGAAGTGAAGATGGTAACAGATGCACTAGTCTCCAACTTCTACTATTATTTCCTGGAGAACCCAGTAGGATCCTCATGGAGTGGGTCCAAGGAATCTTTATTTCGTGAGAATATGCAGCGACATGTTTAAGAATCTTCCCTCTTGGGTAAAGAAAAGCAACCTTTCCAAGGGGTCCTGCCAAGATTTACCACAGTTCTTCTGGCACACTCCTTACTGGTAAGGAAGGAAAGTGACTGGGACAGTTCCCAAGGCTGGCGTGTATGCTTGCAGGTCAAAAATTGATGAGGAGAGATGAGCCCTAATTCCTATGAATGGAATGTGGAATATGTGCCCATCCACAATGACAACAGAAGCCATTTGAGGATCTTTGTTTCCATTTACTTTCTTATTTTTCATTAATGGGTAAAAGTTATACCCATTAAGCACATTGAAGCAAACTTTTAAAATAGAATAAAGAAGGAAGGTATGACCCAGAAGCTGCCCAGACCCAACCCTCTGGCCAGGAAACCACAACTGCCATTGTGCCCCAGACAAGTTTCTAAACTAGGACCCCTTTGTTTCTCCATTCCTGGCAAGAAGTGAGCAGATGATATTTTCTTCAACAAGGATACGGCCCAGAGAAGATGAGTTAAGAAAGGCACTGTATTAAGAGACTCTAGGCAACATACCAACCACCTGCAATATGTGGAACTCTTAGGATCATAATTTGATCAAACAAATTGTATAAGTACATTTAGGAGACAAATTGGGAAAATGGAAACATTATTGGTTTGTAGATGCTGTTAAGTTAGTCTTAGTCATTGCCTTGGGTGTGATATTGTGCCGTGGTTATGACAAAATGGGTCCTTATCTATTAAGGTGTGTTTCTGGATGATGAATTGATGCTTACACTTTGCTTCACAGTACTCCAGAAAAGAAATGTGCATATGGGATATACTTGAAACACAAATTGAAAAAACTTAATGATTGTTGAAGTTGATGACTCTTGAATTTATTGGTTACAGGGAGTGTGTTATATATACCATTCCTTCTGCTCTCATATGTTTGAAATTTTCCATAATAATAAAAAAATGAAATACTTGAATTACTAAGGGGAACATGGGGGCAAGAGATGAAGAACAGAAAAAATATAAAATAGCCACATTCATGGGAACACAATAGCAAGTGAAATATGGAAATGGCTATGAGCTCCCAGTCACATATTCATAGATGTCATGCCAATTAAGGATAAGCCATCCTTAACATCCTTAGACAAGTGGTGCTAGAAGTGATCCTACAGTTTGAAACAAAGTTTACTTACCCAGAGAAAGTACTTTGAAATAAGGGTTATCTTCCCACTTTCTTAAGCATGTATATTTCTTTTTAAAAAAAAAATATATATATATTTCATTGATTATGGTATTACACTTGTCCCATTTCCCCCCCTTTATTCCCCTCTGCCCTATACCCCCCCCCAAAACACCATCATTCCCCCACCTTAGTTCATGTCCATGGGTCATACATATAAGTTCTTTGGCTTCTCCATTTCTCATACTATTCTTAAGCTCCCCCCTGTCTATTTTGAACCTACCATTTATGTTTCTTATTCCCTGTACCTCATATCCCACTCTGCACCCTCCTCCTCCCTGCTGAAAACCCTCCATGTG
>PVKU01014605.1:12500-22209 GCA_004027475.1 Anoura caudifer | reverse complement strand
CAGGTATTGTAATCCCTCCTACTTGGCTCTTCTTTCTCAAAATTGCTGCAGCTATTTGAGGTCGTTTATGGCTCCATATAAATTTTTGAAGTGTTTGTTCTATGTCTGTGAAATATGCCATTGGTAATTTAATAGGTATTGCATTGAATCTGTAAATTGCTTTGGGTAGTATGGACATTTTGATGATGTTAATTCTTCCAATCCATGAACATGGTATATGATTCAATTTGTCTGTGTCTTCCTTGATTTCTTTCTTCAATGTTGTATAGTTTTCTGCGTATAGGTCCTTTACCTCTTTGGTTAGGTTTATTCCTAGGTATTTTATTTTTCTTTTTGCTATATTGAATGGGATTTTTTTCTTGATTTCTGCTTCTGCTGTTTCATTGTTGGTATACAGAAATGCCTTTGATTTTGGATATTGACTTTGTATCCTGCTGTTTGGCCAAATTCATTTACTAGGTCGAGCAGCTTTTTGGCTGAGTCTCTAGGATTTTCTATGTACACTATCATGTCATCTGCAAATAATGATAGTTTTGTTTCCTCCTTTCCAATTTGGATGCCTTTTATTTCCTTTTCTTGTCTAATCACTGTGGCCAATACTTCCAATACTATATTGAATAGAAGTGGTGAAAGTGGACAACCTTGTCTTATTCCTGATCTTAGTGGAAAAGATTTTAGTTTTTGCCCATTGAGTATGATGTTGGCTGTAGGTCTCTCATATATGGCCTTGATTATGTTGAGGAATGCTCCCTCTATTCCCACTTTGCTGAGTGTTTTTATCATAAATGGATGCTATACCTTATCAAATGCTTTTTCTGCATCTTTTGATATGATCATGTGATTTTTGTCTTTGCTTTTGTTTATGTGATGTATTACATTTACTGATTTGCGAATGTTGAACCATCCTTGCATCCCTGGGATGAATCCCACTTGGTCATGATGTATGATCTTTTTAATGTGTTGTTGGACGCGGTTTGCAAATATTTTGTTGAGGATTTTAGCATCTATGTTCATCAGTGATATGGGCCTGAAGATTTCTTTCCTTGTTATATCTTTATGTGGTTTGGGAATTAGAATGATGCTGGCTTCATAAAAAGAGTTTGGGAGTCTTCCATCACTTTGGATTATTTCAAAAAGTTTGTGAAGGATAGGGGTTAGCTCTTCCTTAAATGCTTTGTAAAATTCTCCTGTGAAACCATCTGGTCCTGGGCTTTTGTGTGTTGGGAGTTTTTTAATTACTGCTTCTATTTCATCTGCTCTTATTGGTTGGTTCAGGCTTTCTGCTTCTTCTTCATTGAGTTTTGGGAGATCATATTTTTCTAGAAACTTGTCCATTTCACCTAAGTTTTCAAATTTCGTGGCATATAGTTCTTCATAGTAATTTCCTACAATCCTTTGTATTTCTGTGGTGTCAGTTGTAATCTCTCCTCTTTCATTTCTGATTGTGTTTATTTGGGTCCTCTCTCTTTTTTTCTTGATGAGCCTGCTTAAAGGCTTGTCAATTTTGTTTATCTTTAAAAAAAACAGCTCCTGGATTCATTGATCCTTAGAATTGTGCTTTTAGTCTCTCCGTCATTTAATTCTGCCCTGATCTTAGTTATTTCCTTCCTTCTACTTGCTCTGGGCTGTCTTTGCTGTTGATCCTTAAGTTCTTGTAGGCATAGAGTTAAGTTGTTTGTTTGAGATTTTTCTATCTTTTTTAGATAGGCCTGTATTGCTATGAACTTTCCTCTGAGGACTGCCTTTGCTGTGTCCCATAAGTTTTGGGTTATTATGAGTTCATTTTCATTTGTTTCCAGAAACTTTTTGATTTCCTCCCTAATTTCATTCTTGACCCATTCATTGTTTAATAGCATGCTATTCAATCTCCATGATTTGGAGGACTTTTTGTTTTTCCCCTTGGGGTTGGTTTCTAGTTTCAGTCCCTTGTGGTCGGTGAAAATGCTTGGTATGATTTCAATTTTCTTGAATTTGATGAGGTTAGTTTTATGACCTATCATGTGGTCTATCTTTGAGAATGTTCCATATGCATTTGAATAGAAAGTGTATTTAGTTTCTTTGGGATGAAGGGCTCTATATATATCAGTTAAGTCCATTTCATCTAGGGTGTCCTTCAATGCCACAATATCTTTGTTGATATTTTGTTTAGAAGATCTGTCCATTTTTGACACTGGGGTGTTAAAATCCCCTACTATAATTGTGTTGCTGTCAATATCTTTCTTGAAGTCCTCTAAGATTTTCTTGATGTATTTAGGTGCTCCTATGTTGGGTGCATATATATTTACAATGTTTATGTCTTCCTGGTGGATTCTTCCCTTGAGTATTATGAAGTGACCTCTGGATCTCTCTTTATGGCTCTTCTTTTGAAGTCTATTTTGTCTGATATGAGTATTGCTACCCCGGCTTTTTTTCCTGTCCATTTGCTTGGAAAATTTGTTTCCAGCCCTTCACTTTGAGTCTGTGTTGGTCTTTTGTCCTGAGGTGGGTCTCTTGTAGGCAGCATATGTGTGGGTCATGCTTTCTTATCCATTCAGCTATTCTATGCCTTTTGATTGGAACATTTAATCCATTTACATTTAAGGTTATTAATAGGTACTTACTCATTGCCATTTTTGTACCTGTGTTCCTCTCCCTCTCTTTCTCCTTTCCTTCCTTTCCTTAAAACAGGCCCTTCAGTATCTCTTGCAGAGCTGGCTTGGTAGAGGTGTATTCTTTTAGACTTCTTTTGTCTGGGAAGCTCTTTATGTGGCCTTCTGTCTTGATTGAAAGCCTTGCTGGGTAAATTAGTCTTGGTTGCAGGCCTTTGGTTCTCATTACTTGGAACATTTCTTGCCATTCTCTTCTGGCTTGGAGTGTTTCCATTGAGAAGTCGGATGCTAACCTAATCGGGGCTCCCTTGTAAGTTACTTCCTTTTTCTCCCTTGCTGCCTTTAAGATTCTTTGTCTTGGAATTTTGCCATTTGAATTATGATGTGTCTTGAAGTGGGCCTCTTTGGGTTCCTCTTAATTGGGACTCTCTGTGATTCCTGGATTTATGTGACTTTTTCTCTCATCAAATGAGGGAAGTTTTCCATCATTACTTTTTCAAATAGGTTTTCTATCCCTTGCTTTTCTTCTTCTCCCTCTGGTATCCCTATTATACAGATATTATTACATTTCATAGTGTCTTGCATTTCTCTTAATCCCTCTTCATTTTTTCTGAGCCTCTTTTCCTTTTCTTGCTCTTTCTGGATGCTTTTTTCTACTTGGTTCTCCAACTCGCTGATCCAATCTTCTGCTTCATAAATTCTGCTTTTCATTCCTTCCACTGTGTTCTTCAGTTCAGAAATTGTGTTCTTCATTTCCTCTTGGCCCTTGTTGATAGTTTCTATTTCCTTTTTCATGTTGATATAGTTTGCAGTGAGTTCCTCGTAGCTTCCCTGTAGTTTTTGGTAGCTCATTGAGAGCTCTTGGAGCTTGCTGACAACCATTGCTTTGAACTCAAAGTCTGATAGTTGAGTTGCCTCCATTTCATTTAGCATTCTTTCTGGGGCTTCCTCCTTTTCTTTCATTTGGGGATTGTTTCTTTGTCTTCTCATTGTTTGTGAGACTCTTCTTGTTAGCCTAAGCTTCTTAAATTGTTTTGTTCTGGTTCCCTGGGTTTATGGTGTAAACTTCTGTGGTAGAATGCCTGTGAGATTCAGTGGTGCTGTCTCCTTTGGGTATCCTGGTGTTCACTGCTTCCAGTGTCTCAGCTGTTGAAATGCCCCCTGTCTGGGACCAGCTCTGGTCTTTCCACAGTTCCAGGGTTTTTTTTGATTTGTTTTGTTTTGTTTTTATCTCACTCATATGTGTTTAAAAAGAGAAAAGAGAGGGAAAGAAAAAAGAAAAGAAGAAAAAGGAAATTGAAAAAATGAAAAGAGAATAAAGAAAAGCAGAATGAAAAAGAAAAGAAGAAAAAAAGAAGGAAGAAGAGATAAGCTTGAAAAGAAAGGAAGAAGGAGTAAAACAAGAAAGAAGTAATGAGAAGCAAAAAGGAGTTGAGGGGTAAAAAAGATCAAAATAATTAAAAATTAATAATAAAAAAGAGAAAAAAAGAAAAAACCCACAAAAAATCAAAAAACACCAAAAATGCCAATTTTTGCTGTTATCAATCTTGCCAAGCTGGTTTTTCTGGCCTTGATGACTGCAGTGGCCGAGGAGTGAACGTATTGTTTTTTTTCCTTGTTCAGCACTGAGTTTTCTCTGGTCTACTGTCCTCAGAGCTATCCAAAGTCTCTCCGGTATTGCTGCTACCTGCAGCGTGAGCGTTCGCGCCGGCCGAGGGACCGTAGAGGCACCCAGCGACTGCACCATGGGTCTCTCAGGGTGCACTGGTGCGAACGAACCCCGCACAACTGTTTACAATGGTGCATGGGCGTAGACAAAAGTGCACGCTCCAACGCTCAGTCCTCCCAGGGCTATGAGATCTTAACTCCTCTCTGTGAGATTTCAAGCAACCAGGTTTATGCCAGCACTGCCGAGACACTGTTTGGCTGATCAGGGAGCGGTTGCCCCAGCTCCCTCTCTAGAGTCTTACGGCCAGCACTGGCCCGGTTTCTCAGCCCCCACCCCGGTCTCCATGCCAACGGAGTACTCTCCTTACCATCCGGTTTTTCAACATCCATTGCAATTTTCGATCATCTGATTTCAAATATGCTGTGTTTCTGGTGTCTGTTTGCTGTGCTGCATTAAAAATTGGCCCGGTTTATCACCTGTGTGAAGGGGGAAGAGGGATGTGCATCCTCTTACCATGCCGCCATCTTCTCCTCTGGAACTTTAGAGGATAGACAGACCAAAGAATTTTAGAAATTAACATTATATGAAGAGTTTGACAAATTTATGTTTATGTGAAAATAGTTAATTTAGGCAACAGAATAATAGGTGTAGATTGACTCTAGCTTTATTCCAGATGCAAAAATATAAAAAGATTGATGAGTGTTAAATTTTTAAGTAATAAGTTTTAGCAACACAAATCACATATATTTATCATGGAAAATCAGAAATTGTGTAATCCAATGAGAATTTAAGCACAGAAGTCTATTGTAATTTTGAGGGGTTAAATTCTAGTTTTAGAAATTGATCCAACTGCTTATAGTTAAAAAGAATGGGTTTCAGTCAATTTTGTCGTGTTAAAAACAGAGAGAAAATATAGTAGACTTTTGAATCAATCATTTTTATTTGCATAACATATTTTAAAAATCATTTTAGACAGTGTAAACAAGGTTAATGTAGGCTAGTTTTTGTCAGGAACATTTAGATGTTAACAAGAGAATATTGACTAATGTTTTCATCTTCTTAGAATTTTAAAAATTTTGGTCTAAAAATGAAGATTCTTTCAAGTATTGTAGAAACTAATCTTTTATGGCCCTAAAATGAAATTCACATTACTTTAAGAATAGTTTTGACTCTAGGTATGCTCTAATCCAGAATTTCAAAAATGCTACAAGGTTATATTTTATTTTGTTTGTTTGTTTTCACCTGAATCTTTTAGCTCTGTCTTCTGTATTGGCTTTATTACTGATATATTCCTTTATGTGGTATAATGACTTCTGGGAATTTTAAGTTTTATCTCCAACTTTCAAATTTAGTGAAGGGCTTCTCTTACTCATAAACCCTCCAAAACATCACTTTTCACCTTATTAAATTTTATCATTTGTGGGTAAGAGGGATGGCATTTTTTATATGATGTTAATTTCCATATTTTGTGATTCTAGACTAGTACCTGACATATATACATCACTCAATTAATAAATTTTTAATGAATGAATAATAAATCCTTCCCAAAACTGCATGGCTGAGAATAGAGATACATGATTTCCCGAAAGCAAAGCTTTGCCCTGCTTCCCTCCCTTCCTTCCACTTTCTACACTCCCATCTCTCTCTTTTTCTCATTCTTTTCTTTTCCTTTTTTTCTCTTTCTGCTTGCTTTTGTCCCTCCCTGATCCCCACCCTTCCCTCCTTTTTTCCTTGTCATCATCTCCATTATTGAAGTTCACTCATTTCTTAGTATTTTTATAATATTTAAAATTCTTATGCTGAGCTTATGAATATATGACCATGACAAAAACCTATGATTCCATGGGCCACTTTGTAGGTGAGTTAGGGTGTTTTTTTTTCTTTTAAAAACAGTAGAGTAATATACTCTGGTTTCTTTCAGATCATATAAATCTTTTGCCTTTCACTAAAAACAGTATGGTAGCAATAATGATGAGTATGATAGTAAAGCAATACTATAGCCATGATATTTTATGTTAGTTATCATGAGAAAAACCATTATAGTACTGAATACTAAATACAATAAGTCCATATTTTACTTGGAATCCAGCATATTGAGTTTTGGTTTACTAACTTTCCCAGAGACCAGACTCCTGGTCTCTGTTACTCCTTAATTTTCTTTGCAATTTCTTTTACTCCTTTCTGACCACTAATATTGGGATTACTCGATTTTTTAACCCTATTTCTTGCGTCATGTGACTCACTCTCCCCAGACAATTCTATTCATTCCCAGGGTTCAATTACTATCTTTAGAGGACAACTGTGAAATTTGCATCTACCCCCAATTTCTCTGTTACTCCTTAGACTCACACATCCAACTGCTTACTGAACATTTTTAAATGCTGGATGACAAATTCTTCTGACTTAACCAATCTAAAACTTAATTTATCACCTCACCTATATTTTTGGGTTTTGTCCAATACATTCCTTCTCCTGTATTCCTTACATTAGCCAATGAAATCACTACCCACCTGTTTAACCCACGTAAAAATCAGAACTGCGAAATTCCATCTGATGCTTGCAGTAGACACTCTCAGTGCTCTGCTCAGACCCCCTCAAGTTGTTTTTGTCATTCTGTTTCATAGCATCCTTCTCCAGGCTCCCTGTGCTTTTATATCCAATGACCCTCAACTTCAATTCCTGTTAAGAGAAGTTTCTTGGGCTACAACATTCATTTTGGCCAATGTGCAGAAATCCATAGACACATAGGAGTAACAGTAGAGTTTAGCCACTGATTAACGATGCAGAAATATGTCATTTTGACTAGATTTGTTTGGCGTGTTTTATGCTTCTAGGGTACTCCAAATTTCTCCTCTCTGCTAGACTCTGACTGCATGAGGGCTGGGGACATGTGCATTTTCCTTTTTATTTTTTCAATTTGCAGGCTCAGCAACAGGTATGAATGCCTGATGATGCATAATAGGCACTTTGTAAATATTTGTTGGAAAAATAAGAATTCCTTTAATTTTTTAAAATGTTCTGTGACACCTAAGTTGGGTAGGCACAACCAAGGTGGATAATCACAATCCTTGCTGGCAGGTGGGGCCTGGTGCATCCCTGTGAACAAACCTCCACATCCATATAATATGCATTCTATTTTATATACATATGAATGGAAGACTTCTAGACAGATTGTTTATAAAATGCCAAATGGCACTAAGTATTGTCTTGTATAATTTTAAAAAGACAACACTAAATTTGAAGCATTTTAAAGTATGTGACTACATATGTCACTTCTTCCCCATGTGTCTTCTACAATCTTTCCCCAACTAAAAACAACAACAAAACCCCAATTCAGATCACGCTGATTTTTCTTGTTTAACTTCACCAAGCCCATGAACACAAGAGTTATCTTAGAGATAACCCTGTGAGGTAACATGTATGCAGTAAGTATATCTTATATATAAGTATGCAGCGTACTCATATATAATTATATAAGCATAATTACATGTAAGTATAACTTATGTATAAGTTATACACCGCCCCCCCCATACAGAATCACTTGATCCTGACAACAAAGGCATCTGATTAACCATATTGGTTCTGCTTAGCCCACTTAGGCATCGCACAAATGCTTTCTCATGGAATCCTTGTAGGGGAGGCTCTATGCTCAAATGTTCGTCTGTGGCAAAGCTGGGGCTGGAAACCATCTGTCCAGACTCCATCTCCAGAGTATTTTCTTCTTCCCCATCACTCATTGCCTGGTTCCATTCCATTCCCTGCACAAGCACAATGGGCTTGCTGCCTTTATTCTCCACCTGCTGCCTACAGCCCCGGCCCAACTTCACTGAAGGCATTTTATTTTTAATTAGCTTACACTACTCATTTATTTTTTAAATCAATTAAGACATTTCAATTCTACTTAATTTTTCTTCTTGTTTTATACTCCCCTTTTCAGCCTAATTATGATGCCTTTTTCACATACTGCCACCAAAAGGCCAAAATTCGGGTAAAGGAAATAGTTCATGCTGCAATACCTGGTACGTCTTTTGGTCCTGGTTTTTATTTTTCTGAAGTTTATTTATTAGGAAAAGAAAACAAAGAGGAACAGAGTAGGAAAAGATGAGGGGGCTGGGTGGGCAGAAAAGCAAAATAATGATATTTCATGCTATGTTAGCATATCATTGTAGGGCTTCTGATTTTGTCATTCTTGGCGCATCTTCACCCCCACATATAACTGAGTAGTCTTGGTGGATTATGACTCAGGTAGTCTCAAGTCCTCTCACTTCTTTCCGTTTCAACCTAATTCAGGATTCCCACAATTAGCTCCTGTCAATGGGCACCACTGCTGCCCGTTCAGTGCACGTCCCACACTGTAGACAAAATGACCCAAAAAAGGACTTTGAAGCCTCATGCTAAACCGTCATTGTGAAACTCTGTAAGGAATAAAAATAAGAGTCATCATAACCGTTGATAAAATTTGATAAGCATTTTCTATGTATCAGTCACTTTTTAAATTATTTTTAATCAAATCCTTAAATGTAAGAAATCAAGTTTACTTGTTTATTTATCTTTGCATGCCCTCAGAGGAGAGACAATTTTGTGAAGATGGCTCATACTGTTTTCAGAGTCTTGGTGGGAAAATGTGTTTGCACACACATGCACAAGTACACAGCAACGGATCCTAGGTGTAATACCTGGCTTAAAATGAATCATGATTGTGGGCTATATATTCTTGGCTCCTGAAAAAAATGGTTTTCTGAGTTGAATTATACAATCTGTTTGTTATAATTTTATATTAGAGCCTATTACTTGGAAAATCCTGCACCATCTATGTGTCTCTAGTATGTTTGCCATTTTTTTGTACCCAAAACACAAAGTACTACCTACCTCCTATTGTCAATCTCAGGTTGGCTTCCTTTTTTTTTTGAGGTATAATTTTTTACTTTTTATCATTTTACCCCATACTCATTTTTAATTTAGCTAAACACACAACTTTTCACATCATAAATATTTCAAAAATCATAATATTAGGTTGTAAAGAAAATTATCATTCATCAGTTTTATAAGATGTCTTTTAGAGTTTTAGCTGTGTAGTCACAACACCTAAAATGTAGTAATAATACTTTTTCTACAGTTCTGTTTAACAGATTTAACATCTCAGAAACTTTCCTGAAAATATATTCATTGTTTTTAACGTTGCTTCTTCGATTTCATACCAAACTTATGTTTATCACATGATTGCTCACCCAATTATAGAGCAAAATACAAAGCATCATCAAATAGTTTAATAGGAATATAGGAAAATACAGTTTGGCCCATCAAATGATGCAGAAAATAATGTGACAAAAATTCCTGATTGCTTGTAAGATATTAGTTGTACTAGAATCTGTATGCCCACGTTTGAGGAAAAAAGGAAAGTACAGAGCTTTGAGAACATAAAAAAAAATAGAAGTGTATGGACGTAGTAAGA
>PVKU01014605.1:0-7500 GCA_004027475.1 Anoura caudifer | reverse complement strand
AATCATGTTGAATTTCACAACAGGTAAGCATCTTGATAAATCCTTCTGAGCATGATGAAATCAGCTTGCAAAAATAGCTTAAGAGTACATACTGGATAACATCTCAGATACATCAATTTTGTTTTCGGGCCCTTTCCAGTATTATACTTAACTAGAGGTAGAGCAAGGTACTTCTTCAATCACACCATCCATCTTACAAAGCCAGTGCCAATAACCTTTTTTATAATACCAAATTTATCACTTGCTTAAAGTTGCACTTTTTTAATTCTGAAATTTTATTAACCATGTGCTGATAAAAGCATTAGCTTAGGAAAAGTACTCCTCCTCTCACAAATACCGCACATCAGTTAAATTGTGGAGGATCCTCCAAGAGGCATTCTTTTCAAATTTGATATTCCATATGTTATCTTATGTGGAGCAGAACAGTAACTAGGTTTTTCCACTGATACCAATTTTTCACAAATATCAATCTTCTAAACTCTGCATTCATGTATTATTTTTCATTCAACACCTACTAAATGAACTTCTGCATGCCTAACTCTGTGTAGTTTGTTCACCATTATATCCCATTTACTGAGCATAATACCTGACAACAGTATTCACTATATAGGTAAAAAATTGTGGTACTGTTAAGAAATAGCAGAACAACACCTATAAGTTAAAAACCCTGAAATTTTATGTTTCTTTTTAAAATTCTTACAGAAAATTATCGCTCAAACCATGACACTCTTCCATAGATAATAATCATATATACTTGCTTTGGACTAAATAAAAATGACTATTATCCTGTGACTGACCTAGAGCCTCAAGTAGACACAATGCCATATATAGGGTTTAAAAGGAGAAATAGGATCCCAGATGAAACTCAGATCAACAGAGTTCTCTATTATCTTACAAAGAGCAGGGGCAAGGGGATTAATGAGTCATAATTGGGAAGAATGTCAAAGACTAGATGAAGAGGTTCTGAGGACATAGGCAGAATTTATTTCTGAGAAAAGATATTCTTATAGATTAAAAATAGCCATGGAAAATGCATGACAAGCTACAAAATATTAAGTATAGGCAATTAGCAAATTAATCTCTAATTCTCTACCCTTGGATTAAGAAATGATGGTTGAGGAATTTACTTGAGATGGCCCTTTCCCCTACTTACTTTTCATATCGGGTTCCTGGCAGTACCAGCCTCAGACTAGAGAAGAGCACTCCCCTCTAACACTATCAGTGTTCCATTGTGAAGGATTAGTCCATTGAGTGTCTAACATAAATGCTGTTTGATTGCCTTTCTGCTGGCAGCAGTTAATCTTGGCACGACCTCTGACCACGACTGGTTAAGTCCACAGTTAGAAGTAAGACAATTTAAAATAAGTAATATAACAGGATGACCATAAATCTCCAAAACTTTGCAACATGCTGTTAAGCTATGAAGTTAGAAGTCAGATTCAACCATGTAGAAAGGAGAAGGAGATTGAGACCTTCTCAATCTCTTCATTATTTTCAAGTTTCATGAAGCTACCTAAATTGTTGATGATACCAACAGATTTAAAATGGAAGGGGGCAGTGTGACACGATTAAAATTTTAGGAATTATGTTCTTACCTTTTCTCTAGGGCTCTGTCTTCCATAGTAGGCAAGCAGGGATAGTGATTGGAAAATGAATGAATGAATATGCATACAAATAAATCTAAGACAGACATTTTTGTGAAAAAAAATTATTATTGCATTCTATAATTATGCATGCTATTATAGATCTCTTAAATATTTAATACTTTAATGTCTTGCTATGGTGTGCTCTGCCTCTGGACAGCCATCCACACCATTCCCTTTCCTGTTCCTCCCTCATTTCTCCCCCCACAGGCACACATATTCCAAACTCTAAGGGACCCCCAGACTTGCAATCAGGGGAGCAATGGATAAGTGGCAGCTCATCCCAAGCTAATCCTCTGAACCTGTGCCCAAGGCTCCCTTTTCTCTGACTTCCCAGTGAGCTAAGGCAGCCCAGCCTAGCCTCTCCTGTTGCTTTTTCTATGCTAAGCCCTTCCTAGTTTCACTGTCCCCAGCTTTAATAAGTACCCTTGTAGTCACCTGAATTCATGTTGTGAAATCTTTCCTACATGAAGTCAAGAACCTCCTTACCCCAGAAATAAAATAAAATATAATATAAAATATATCCTGATATAATGATCCCCATACATGTGCTAATTTTTTAAATCAGAGTGACAATATTTACTAATGAAAGATTTTTTTAAATACTAAATTAAAATTTATTTGTAAAATATTTTATTTATTTATTTTTAGAGAGAGGAGAAGGGAAGGAGAAAGAGAAGGAGAGAAGCATCAATGAGAGAGAGAAACACAGACTCGTTGCCTCTTGTAGGCACCCCATCTGGGGACCAAATCTGCAACCCAAATCTGACTAGAATTGAACCCACAACCTTTCTCTTTGTGAGATGATGACCAACCCAACTGAGCCACCCTGTCAAGACAGAATATTAAATTAGAATTTCGAAAGACTCCTTCTAATTTATAAACTAAAAAAAAAAATGGTTTTATAAATCACTGGAACAATGGAATACACAAGACATTTCAAATAAAATTGTGAGTGAAATTTGGAATAACAAAAGTAATGTCCAGTTATTTGAAAAAATATTATGCTCTCTGAATAAATCTGTGATAACATGGCTTAATGTTACCTCTAAAATAAGTGCTACATTCATTTATGCTTACTATTGTGAGTAATGCAAAAGAAAAAAAAACTGTGAAAATATAATTATATTAAAAATACATTAAAAATTACTTTTGTGTGACTTATGCCTCTAGCTATGATAAAGTAAGAGATTTTATTTACCTTACCATCTCCAACAACAATGACAAAAATAAAACAAGATATATCAAGTAATAATCTCCAAACATTGGAAATGAACAGCATGAGATGATGACTGAGAGATAGGAAACAAAATGAGGTGAGCCTTTTGATTGTCCCAGCTTCTTACCTGAAGGCAATTTCCAGCCAACAGTGTAAGGAAGGGGATTCAAAACAGATCCCAAAGGACTCTCTGAGTTGGACAGATAGATTAAAAATTGGGAAGGCCAAGATGGCTGTAATTTGTGTATATAGTACAAAAGAATATGTACCAGGGAAAGACAGTGACAGTTCCAAAAATGGGCAGAAGTGTTCGCTTTACTCTCTGGCTTAGTAATTCTTTGAACATTTGTGAGAGGAATCATGAATTTATGTTTTTCTCACCAGCCAGAGAAGAAAGAATTAATAATATAAGAGGCATCAGAAGAAATCTTAAAAATGTAATTAAGAGGTTAAATTAGTCCTCGATTAAAGTCTAGTTTGTAGTTGTCGTAATAAACTGGAAGAGCAAGTCTCAAAAAAAAAAAAATGTAATAGATTCCTTACTCCTGAACCAAGTCAAACACTGTTTAAAGGAATACAACAAAATCCAACAACAGTATAAAATTCACACTGTCCCTTACCCAATTAAAGAATTATAATGTACAAAGAGGCAGAAAGAAGGACAAAGTCAATTAATACAAACTGATTGAAAAATGACAGCGATATTGGAATTATCAGAGAAGGTCATTAAAGCAGCTATTTTCCATATCTTTGGAAAATTTTGAGAAATATACCATGATAACTAAAATAATATAAAAAGAGATACAAATAACACTTCTAGAGATTAAAAAACACAATGTCTGAAAAATACATGAAATAAAATTAGTAACATGGTAGCATATTAATTTCTGCAGAGTAAAAGATAAGGAAACTTAAGAAAGCAAAACAACCCTGAAAAACTATTCAAAATGATGCACAGGCATAAAAGAAATTGAATATGAAGCAAAAGAATGTCAGCGAACTCTGGTAGTACAAAACAATCTAACATTATGCAATAAAAGTCTGAGAAGAGTGACAGAGAACACGTTTGAAGAAATATGGCATTCCCCGCCCCTGATTTTATAGAGAATATAAAAACTACAGACCTGAGAATCTCATTAAAATCAAGACAGAAAAAAGATGAGAACAACAACACATTGCTGAAAACTAGTCATAACAAGAAAAGTCTAAAACCAGTCAGAAAAGAAGACACATTATATAGATAAGGATTATAACAGACTTGTCAAAAACTATATAAAGTAAAAATTGAGCAACATCTTTTATGTGCTGAAGATTTTTTAAAAACTAACAATCTGAATTTTATATTTGGCCAAATAATAATTTTTCAAAATAATGAAATATAGAAGTTTTCAGGCAAGTAATCACTGAGATCATTTATTACCAATAGACATGCATAAAAACAAGTGTTAAAAGATATGAAAATGGCACTAGATTTAATTTGCATCTATGCGAAGCTATTAAAAAACCTTTGAAATGGTAAATATGTAGGAAAATGTACGAGACTTTTTTTCTCATTTTCTGTTTAAAAGATAATCTACTGCTTTAAGTGAAATAACAATACATCATAAATATGGTAGATTGAATATTTGGTCTCTAAAGATGTCCACTTTCTAATCCCAGAATTTATGAATGTACTACTTGATATTCAAAAGTAATATTCGGACATGAGTTGTTAGGGGTCTTGAGATGGAGAGATAATCCTGGGTCTGCGTAGGCCTAAACTAATCACAAGCCTCCTTATAAAAAGGGACACAGAGGTCTAAGAAAGCACAAGAAGATCAGATGACAGAAACAGGTTGGAGGAAGAGCCACATTCTGAAGGTGAAGGAAGGGATGACCCAAACAACATGGGCAACCTCTGTAATCAGGAAGAGGCACGGAAACAAATTCTCCCCAGCACTTCCATATGGAACACAACCCGGAAGATAAGTTTTTAACTTCTTATCTCCAGAATCATAAGAGAATGAATTTGCATTCCTTCAAGCCACTAGAAACACAGTAATTTGATACAGCAGCATTAAAATACAAATTTTGTAATGATAATAAAGTATGTAAAAAATAAGTACCTCATAACAATAACATGGAAAATGGAGGAGGAAAACAATGGAGGCATATAGTTTTACATTTCTTACACTATTCAGGAATTGATATATTGTTATTTGAAAGCAGACTGTGTTAGCTTAAAGATGGACACTGGGTCCTAGGACAACTGCTGAAAAAATTAAACAAGAGAATATTATGTGGGATCTCCCCACCCCTAAAAAACCCCCAACCCCTAGCTGCTGTGGGGGTAGGGGAGTGGGATGAGTGGAGGTGAAAGAGGCTATAAGGGGGATAAATGGTAATGGAAAAAATACAATAAAAATGAAATAAAATAAAGAGAACATCAAATAAATGAAAGTGGGGATAGAATGGAATCATAAAAAATATTCAATCTTTTCTAAGAAGGCAAGAAAAGAAACAAATAGAAATACAAATAACAGAAGAAAAAATAAAAAAATAATATGGCATAGTTAGGTCTGTTTTGAAAATCATATTAAATAAAAATATGCTAAATTCTATATAAAAATTAGACATTGCCACCTTGGATAAAAAAGTGAAATATGATCATATAATGTCTAACAACAAGAAAATGTAGAGCCACTTTATATATAAAGATACAAGTTGCCCTGGCTGGTGTGGCTCAGTGGATTGAGTGCTGGCCTGAGAATCAAAGCATCGCAGGTTCAATTCCCAATTAGGGCACATGCCTGGGTTGCTGGCCAGGTCCCCAGTAGGGGGTGTGCAAGAGGCAACCACACATTGGTACTTCTCTCTAGAGTATCTAGAGAAAGAGAGGTCTTTCTCCCTCCCTTGCCCTCTCTCTAAAAATAAATAAATAAATCTTTTTTTTAAAAAAGACACAGGTAGATTAAATGTAAAGAAAGATGGAAAAAAAGATAAATTTTATTAAGACTAATTACAAGACAACTGGAGTTGTGGTATAAATATCAGAAAAAGTAGATTTCAGAGAAAGAATGAAAGGGATAAAGAGAACTTTGCAATGATAACAAGTTCATTTTTCAGGAGGATGAATTTGTTCTAAATGTATATGTACTTGGTAACTTAGCCTCAAAACATATAAAGCAAAAACCTGTAAATCTGAAGGAAAACAGACAAGTCCAAATTTATAGTTAGAAATTTTCAACACTTTTTTTTCTGAGTAATTCAGAGAATTAGAATTAGACAGAGAATCAATAGGATATAATAGAATTCAATAAAACAACCCTTTGACCAAATGAGTCTTTATTTAAAGCAATGCCACCACACAGCAGAAGAATGCACATTATTTTTCAGAAGCAAATGGAACACACATGTATTCTGAGCAATAAAAACAGTTACAACTTGAAAAGAAAAAAATCTGTGCAAAGTACATTTTCTGACCTCAGAAAAATTAAACTAGAATCAGCAACAAACGTTATCTGGAAATCAAATATTTAGAAATTAAATAATGCCCTTTAAATAACCAATTGCACAATGAGAAAATCATTAGTGGTATTAAACAATATATTTGATTAAATAAAATGAATGTATAGCATTTTAAATGTTGTTAGATGAAGCTAAATCAGTTTTGAAGAAAACTTTCATAGCATTTAAAATAAGAAATTTCTAAAATTATTGATTTATGATTTTGCTTTAAGTAACTATAAAATAAGAAAAATTAATTCAAAAATAATCAGAAGGGGGGAAATACCAGGTAAGAGTAAATTACATTTAAAAAAGAACAGAAAAAAATGAAGTCAAAGAACACCCCAAAAATATTTTTTTCATTTTTGAAAATAAAATTTAGAAACTTCTAGTAAACTAATGAGAAAATCAAAGGGAAACCAGAAATTTCCAATAATGGAATTTTATAATGGAACATTACTAGAAATCCTACCACATTAAAATAATAATAAGGGAATATTTTGAATAACATTATGCCATTTTAATAACAGATAAAATAAGCAATTACCTAAAAATAACTTGACTAAGAAGCCCATTCGTTTAAAATTAAGTACACTATTACATATCTTACATATTTATTTATTTATTTTTTTATTATATTTTATTGATTATGCTATTACAGTTGTCTCATTTTCCCCCTTCATTCCCCTCCACCCTACACACCCCCTCCCACCCACATTCCCCCCTTTAGTTCATGCCCATGTGTCATAAGTTCTTTAGCTTCTATATTTCCCACACTATTCTTGCCCTCCCCCTGTCTATTTTCTACCTACCATCTATGCTACTTGTTCTGTGTACCTTGTCCCCCTCTCTCCTCTTCCCACTCCCCTATTGCTAACCCTCCATGTGATCTCCATTTCTGTGTTTCTGCTCTTGTTGTAGTGGTTTGCTTAGTTGGCTTTTGTTTTAGGTCTAGTTGTTAATATCTGTGAGTTTGCTGTCTTTTTACTGTTCATATTTTTTATCTTCTTTTTCTTAGATAAGTCCCTTTAACATTTCATATAATAAGGGCTTGGTGATGATGAACTCCTTTAACTTGACCTTATCTGAGAAGCACTTTATCTTCCCTTCCATTCTAAATGACAGCTTTGCTGGATAGAGCAATCTTGGATG
>PVKU01014604.1:0-22220 GCA_004027475.1 Anoura caudifer | reverse complement strand
CCCACCCACATTCCCCCCCTTTATTTCATGTCCATGTGTCATAAGTTCTTTAGCTTCTACTTTTCCCACACTATTCTTGCCCTCCCCCTGTCTATTTTCTACCCACTGTCTATGCTTTTATTCTCTGACCTTTTCCTGCTCTCCTCCTCCCACTCCCCTGTTGCTAACCCTCCATGTGATCTCCATTTCTGTGGTTCTGCTCCTGTTCTAGCTGTTTGCTTACTTTGCTTTTGTTTTAGGTGTGGTTGTTAATATCTGTGAGTTTGCTGTTTTTTTACTGTCCTATTTTTTATCTTCTTTTTCTTAGATAAGTTCCTTTAACATTTCATATAATAAGGACTTGGTGATGATGAACTCCTTTAACTTGACCTTATCTGAGAAGCAATTCATCTTCCCTTCAATTCTACATGAAAGCTTTGTTGGATAGAGCAATCTTGGATGTAGGTCCTTGCCTTTCATGACTTGGAATACTTCTTTCCAGCCCCTTCTTGCCTGGAAGGTCTCTTTTGAGAAATCAGCTGACAGTCTGATGGGAACTCCTTTGTAGGTGACTGTCCCCTTATCCCTTACTGCTTCTAGAATTCTCTCCATTTTAATCTTGGCTAATGTAATGATGATGTGCCTTGGTGTGTTCCTCCTTGGGTCCAATTTCTTTGGGACTATCTGAGCTTCTTGGACTTCTTGGAAGTCTATTTCATTTGCCCGATTGGAGAAGTTCTCATTTATTATTTGTTCCAATAAGTTTTCCACTTGTTTCTCTTCTTCTTCCCCTTCTGGTACCCCTATAATTCGGATGTTGGGACATTTAAAGATGTCCTGGACGTTCCTAAGCCTCTCCTCATTTTTTTGAATTCTTGTTTCTTCATTCTTTTCTGTTTGTTTGTTTGTTTCTTCCTTCTGGTCCACTCCATTGATTTGAGTCCCAGTTTTCCTCCCATCTCTATTGGTTCACTGTGTGTTTTCCTTCATTTCAATTATTGTAGCCTTCATTTGTTCATCTAATTTGTGAGCAAAGTCAACCAATTCTGTGAGCATCCTGATCACCAGTGCTTTGAACTGTGCATCTGATAGGTCGACTCTCTCTTGGTTGTTTAGATGAATTGGCTCTGGGGCTTTGATTTGTTCTCCTGTTTCAGTCATTTCTGGGTTTATTTATTTATTTATTTTTTGGTCTGGTCGCAGCTGTTATGTAGTGAGGGCAGAGCCTTAGGTGTTCCCCAGAGCAGGGTAGCCCAGTTGCTGGGTAGTGATGCTGTATGTGGGGGTGGGGTCTAAGAGGGAACAATGGTGCTTGCTCTGCTCTGTCTTGGATTCCATTTCCTTCAGCTGCTTCCCCTTCACCTGGATTATCTGCACGCGAATGTGGGACTACCTGGTCTGCCAGATACCTTGCACAGCCTCACTGAGTCTGCACCATTGCCACCCTGTGCCCAGGATCACTAGACGCTGCCTGTACGCCTGGGATCTGCCAGCTACTGCTGCCTGTGTGCCTGGGTCTACCAACCTCCACTTTTTCCTGCCTCGACTCCACCCCTCTTACGGGTCTGAATGAATGGTTGTTGGACTTCTGTACAGTTCAATTTTCTATCAGTTCTGAATTGTTTTATTGTTTCTAAATCTTTGTTGTCCTTGATTTTCTTTGTGCAAGGAGGCACAGTGTGTCCACCTATGCCTCCATCTTGGCCAGAAGTGCCATTATATATATTTTTTTAAGATTTTATTTATTTATCTTTAGAGTGGAAGGGAAGGAGAGAGGAAGAGAAACATTAATGTGTGGTTGCCTCTCACATGTCCCCTGCCAGGAACTGGCCTGCCACCCAGGCATGTGCCCTGACTGGGAATCGAACCCCTATCCTTTGGTTCATAGGCCTGCGCTCAATCCACTGAGCTACACCAGCCAGGGCTATATATATATATATTTTTTTTTAAATAAGGTGGTTTTCTAGGGTTTCTTTACCCTCAAGCGATGTCCTTTGAGGACATCACAGGCCTTTGATTCATCACAGGCCTTTGGGTATTCCTTTGATCAAGTCTAACTCAATTAAACCTGGATAAAAGGTAACTTGATGGTACTTACTCTCTTAAGGTTTTCCTACTCAATATAAATTACCACATAAAAAATATTCTGCTATTTTACCAGCACCATTATAATCCAAGTTTGAACATCTCATACCTACTGTTTCATTTCAAAATGCAATAAAATATGTTGTTTGGAATTACTTCTTTACTGGAAGTACTTAGTCCTTTCCATCAGCTCTTAGATTTCTTGATTTTACTTAATAAGTTGTAGAGAATAAATTTAATTTCTCTTCTGAGCTAATGATCACACTAGAACTCTTATTTTGAAAATTAAACTGCCTTCAAATATTTCCATTGTGTTTATTCCAATTGAATGGCATGAGGATCCCAATCGTTTTCCCTTCTTTGTGAACATATCTCTTCAGCGTGTTTTAAAATTTTACTTCATCAAAACTTCAAATGCCTATATCCAGCTTCTTTATAGGCAAGAGAAATTAGGAAGCAAGGTAAGTAAGTCAGCATGAACAGAAAATCAGATGGTGAGGTTTCCGATCCTAAAGTACAAAACTTTCATGTTGGTTTTACATTTTTTGTAACTATGAGAAAAAACTACCTGCCCTAGTTTGTATCCAGTAGAACATTGGAGGATATGGATTCTAATACTGTTTTATAAACCTGCAGAAGTACTTTTCTTTATAGTGCTTTCTCTATATTTCTTTTGCTTCACAGACTGTCCAGAAAACAACACAAAAAGGATGCGTTTCCCCTTCTTCTAAGCTGCCCTTACACTATGTCCACCAGAGTGGTTTTCACTATGATACAACAGCAGGGAAAGTTAAAGTGCAGAGACCAGGGTTGAATAAACTAACTCACAAGACAAGAGAGATAGGCTGAGAGTTAGAGCTTCTGCAAACTGACTGAACTTCTCAACAATATGCCAACCTTATGGGGGAGAAATGAAGTGCTCATCACAAACCAAGACAGAACTGCAGGCAACAGGTCTTGGCTAATACGATGTTAGAAAGGTTGGAACATGAAATTGGGCACAGAGAACTCCCCCAAGACCCAGAAGACCTTACTATTTGTTACAGTTTTCTCTATAGTTAAGGATGAGTATCCTGTAGAGCCCTTACCCTGGTCAGAATGGTTAAGGTGTTTTGGTGTGGAAGACTCTTAGGATTTAGACTGAAATTTAATGAGGACATTTGTGCTTGAAGTTCAATGGCTACTTTGCAATGTTTTTCTAGCGCATTATTGTAATTTGATCTGAAGTGTGGAACTGAATCAATTTCAAGGTTTGCTTAAAAATATAGAATATTATAGAGGTATGCAGCTGCCCTAAGATTTACTCTATTGACCCAGCTGTCTGGCAGTCTGAGTCATATCTTCCACTATGAACACTCAAGAAAAAGAAATATCACATCAGGGTAGCCAGAAAATAAAGACTAAAAGGCAAAGGAAAACTGGATGAAGCATTAAAGAATCAATCTGCTAGATGGGGTGGCTAAAGAGAAATGAGGTCAGATCTATTTGGCTCCTGGACCAGTTTCTTGCTCCTAGCCTAGCAGATAGGTCAGAAGCGGACATCTGAGGCACGTGCAAAGGTAAGGAAGGTATTTGTTGTGCCTCTTTCTCACTATCACTTCTTTTGCCTTTTACTTCCCTACCCTTTGAGCCTCTTCTCTGAACTTTTCCTCTTTCAGTTGTGATTTTCGTCTTTTATTTCACCTCAGGATTGCCTGATCTGAGTTGTGATTACTTTAAGTTTGTTCAACTTCTTCAAATCATTCAGCGATGGTTTCCGATTTGCATTTCTATTTCTAGAGTTGAGGGAGTGCTTTCAAATTCCCCCCTTTGTTCTTCAGAACCACCTTTCTCTTATCATATTTCTAATCAAATGTTAGTTTTAAAATACCTGTCACTTTTCATAGATTTTGGGAAGTGTTCAGTGTTCTGACAGAAATTTTTGAGGAGGTTGAGCATTTTTTCTTTATTTTTGAAAGAAAAGGAAACTATAATTTGAGAAAATAATTAGACTCTTCCTGATGGGTTTATTCTGTTAACTATAGCCATCAAGGACAAACATCGCATTGTTTTCTCTCTCTCTTTTTAAGTTTGTTAACAGGGTTGGTTTCATCAAAGCATGGTTTTAAACAACTTTTTCTAGAATGCATTGGATGAATTCAGAAACACATTTATAGGCATTTTTAGACTAGTTCATTCGTACCACTTTCACTAGTGTCAACAACTTTTGGAAGATCGCATTTGATTTTCCCAGTGCCTCTCAGATCTGTCGTGTGTGGACCAGAGGGGGGCGGGGTGGGGGGGGACCTGAATGTGTGCTGGAGCCCCTTGCCTAATCTGAATCTTTTGGTTGCTCTGTAACTGACAGCAGTTCCTCCCCTGCTGCTCTCCCTCCACTGAAACCGGGTTCGGAGGACCTCAGCTCCTGAAAGGAACTTTCTCTATCTGCAACCCTATTTAGGCCCCACCCAAAGGGTTAACCTATTCCCCAGGTGTCCAACCTCAGTTTCCAATTTATTGCCCTCTCAGCACATTTTTGTAGGACTGGCCCAGGTCTGTATCCTCTATTCCACTATCTGACAACTGGCAAGTGTCCTGTCACAGAGAGACAATGGAAATGAAAGAAAGGGACCATCATTGGGTTTTGGGGCTCTTCAGCAGAAATTTTTTGACAGCCCTATGTTTAGAAGACCCCCTCCAAGAATGACTCGCTAGTCCAGTGTGTTCTGTATGGGTGTATGTTTGTTTTCTTCATAACACTTATGACAATAGAGTCATGGTATTTGTTGTCTGGAAATGTGGGTTTTGTCTGCTTCTGCGGAAGCCATGGCAGCGCCTATTTCCTGTTAGCTATTTTATTACCAAAACCTAGAGCAGTTTTATAAACAGAGCAAGCACAGAATAAATGCTCATTAAGTTAAAAATGGCCGTCATTGACCTGTTGAATGTTTTCATGTCACGCCCTGTGCTGCCCTTATCAAAGCTAGTAAGACAGCCTCCACTGTCCTGACCATTCGGTACCCACCCAGATATCCCCTGTGGTGTTCACCGTTCTGATTCTAGCACCTGCCCAAGGCGTCTGTTTTAAAACCTCACTGCTTCTTCTCAAGTGAACACGTAATGACAGAATCAGAAACCAATTTTAGGCATTAGAGATTCCATAATTTTCCCCAGAATGTAACTCAGAGAGAGAATGTGCTTGAGCAACACTCATACTTTTGTCCTACATGCAAATGAGGGGTCATTTGTAGAAATAAGTACTACTCCTCTGCAGCCACTCCATTCTTGTCCTGAATCAATGCATGCACATAAAATCTTTTCAATCAAGCATACCCCACCCTGCCTCAGGTTCAACACAGACCTCACCAGTCTGATCCTATATCAGCTAGCCCCTCAGTAAATGAAGTCTAGATTCACCCACTGCCTTTGTTCTGGCATTCAGTGGACCTGGGACAAACCTATATTCATTTGCATGCTCACTAAACTGCAGAATTTTTCCCTTTCAGCCTGCGTATAAAAAATGTATGACCAGATATTTATCCTGATTCCTGATTTATACTCAAGTTTCCTCAATTGGCACTAAAGCATTTGCCAAACCTTAGGTCATTTGGCTTGACCAGAACCCTAACAAGCCAACCAGTTCTTGCCAGCATTCCTCTCCAGGAGCAAGATACATTTCTCCCTGCAGCTGCTAGCTCCAAACAGAACCTGCAATGCCACTACCACCTGCCAATCCTGGCACTGCCTGCTGCCTCTTGTCCCTCACCCAAGCAGAGCCCATGTGCATGCATCAGCCTAAATCAGGTCAAGACTATCAGAGATTTTCAGCTCTGTAGTTTGTATTGTAAACTTTTGGTTTTCAGAAATGAGACTCAGTGCCAAGAACAGGCCCTCACTCTTGATCCAACTCTCTGCTGATTATGGTGATTCCCAAAGAGGCTGTCATCAGTTCTGGTACACTCTGAGGCCCTTGAACTATGAATGTCTTAAAAAAAAAAGAAAGAAAGAAATTATGAACGTGCTCCTCTAAGGAGAAGGGCACCACTGGCATTATGAGCACTTCCTTGCCAATTCCATATAGGTTTTTTTCAGAAAAGAACTCTCAGTGGAAAAGAACCTTTATTTTAAAAAATTCTTCATTCCAACCCTTTTCTAAATCCTTGCCTAACCAAATTATGAAACTGTCTCTGTCCCTTTCCAGTCTAGGTCCCAGACCCCTGAACATTTCTCCACTGTCTCATCAAAATGTTAGTACCAAGTCTCAGCTAGTTTTCCCAGACCACCGGGGCGAGACCCAGACCTTTTCCAAGTTTTGTCACTCACCAGCTACTACAACTACCTTGCACCTTTTATTACAAACACCCTGACTAGGCCAGGATGTGGACCAAGACTTTTATAATGTGACAAATCCTGAAAACAAGTTACAGACCTAAATTCCTAGATCTAATGTTTGCCCCACTAATTTATCCAAAACAACTTTTGCAAAGTCGCCTGTAGATCTTAGTGTAGCAAAACCTGAGATAAATCAGAGAGGGCAGCTGACTGCAGCTTAGCACAGATGCGAGAGGAGATGTGTGTCCAAACAACTCTCGGCGTGGAGATGAGAAGCTCCACTCACATGAGTCAGGTAGGGGATGAACATCATGGGAGACGGATGAATGATATGGACCTTTTCCATTAAAAAAGCTTAAACTCACAGGCACACAAATCGTATCTGGAACATGTGAACTCAGAGACACCTAAAACTCATCAGTGGGTCCAGGTTAACAACTGCTAAAATAAAGTCCAACAGAGATAGTTATTAAATCTGTGCCAAGACTTTCATGAGTAGTGAAAGCTTCTGCAAAAGCATTCTTTTTTTTTTTTTTATTCCTTAACTTTAAGGATACACATTCTTTAAAAAAAGAGGTTAGCAATTATCTAAAGACAATGCTGAGACTCCAGAGACTGTAGGAATCTAGTACCTTCCTACCCAAAGTATGAACCAAGTCACATGGGAGCCTGACAGGAATGCAAAATCTCAGGCCCTGACCTAGACCCACTCAATCAGAATCTGCACTTTTAACAAGGTCCCCAGGTGTACACACATAAAAAAAATGATAAAAATTCATCTAGCAAATATGAGAGAGTGCCCAGATTGCCTCTAAACATTGAGTAATGTTATTTGGCTTGCATTGAAAATTAATCCTGCCTTTGCCTATTTGGCAAGTGTCTATTTTTCAAAATCCTACTCAAACATAATCCCTTTCATGAAGTATCTTCTGCACCCACCTCCAATCCAAGAAAGAGTAATTTACTCCTACCCTTCTCTTAGCTGATTTTATTCTATTCTTTATACAATGTTATATACATCAAGAGGTTTTTTTTTTTTAAGATTTTATTTATTTTATCTTTAGAGGGGAAGGGAAGGAGAGAGGGAGAGAAATATCAATGTGTGGTTGCCTCTTGTGCGTCCCCTGCTGGAAACTGGCCTGCAACCCAGGCATGTGCCCTGATTGGGAGTCGAACTACTATCCTTTGGTTCCCAGGCCCGCACTCAATCCACTCAGCTACATCAGCCAGAGCAAGAGGTTTTCATAAATAAATAAAATGTATTTTCTTAAATCCCAAATAAAATGTAGATCATAAACTGGCTATTTATTAAATGCTTCAGTTTCCAAAGTTTGTTGCTCCTAATGCAACAGCAGACATAAAGTTTCCTTGAAACCTCAATTTCACATTCAATAAGGAGTTATTTCTTTTTAAATAGAGGGTTTGATCTTTAAACTGTTAACAGGAACAAAACTAGAATATCCTAGATCAACTGTACACTGTCGCTTCTCTAACTCACAGTATTAAATTCTACACACCTAACACAGCTCCAGGTGTGAGCTTGACTGAAGTTCTTCAAACCTCTTGGTGACCTGAGACGCACCTGGCTGTTTTGTTAACTCACTCTTCTTCACAGGTTACAGTTACACACAGAGTAGACAAATAATATGCAAGTCCAGTGCAGAAACCACTTTCTCAGGTTTCTGCAGAGCAGGTCACGGCATCACACCATTTGGTCGGACCAGAGCCATGTGAACGTTGATTGGCTGTTAAGCCGCCGTGGCCAGGCTCCGCCCTTCGGACCTGTTCCCAGGCGGAGCTCTTTACTGACCCCTGGAAAGGGCTCTTCCAGATAGTAATACAAGGCCATTTTCTTGGAAAGGTTTTATCTGACCATCTAAAAATTTAAATTGTCTTCTTTACCCACTTCACTTCAGAGGTGTAAAGGAGAAACAGGAGTAAGAATCTGAAGGTGGGGGCAAGGTGGATTAAACAATGGAAGGCAAAGATGAAAATTAAGTAAAAAGTCACTGCATATACTCAGTGGTCAGAACTGACTTCCAGTATTTTCCAGAATTACTTCATATTACCCTGCTTACTGAGACTATTTTGGCTGAAGATTGTACCTTCCCATTCTCCTGTTTCCAACTAAATAAAAAATTAAAGGTTGCCACAGTGAAGAAGAATCAGCTTAACACAGGGTGTACACTGATTGGTCGAGTCATCTAATAATAATCAATTTAATATAAGAAGGAAAATTCTGATTGGATCAGGAATCACTTTGCATTCAAGTGTATAGTGTAAGGTAATACAGAAACAGACAAATTAAGAATCCAAATCTCTTATCCTAAATTAAAGATCGTGTCTATCCTTTATCAATCTCATTAGACTTCGAACATGATTTCACTAATATCAAAAGAAAATATAAACAAGTCATAGTTTGCCAAACAGTAGATACAACTCAAACACATATGGTGCATAAATCACCAAATAAAAAGACAGATTTTGGAAGTTCAGTAAAATATTTTACTGCCACCTAAAATAAGTTAATTCACTCTTTCTTACTCATCACTTACTATAAAATTACCCATTGGAAGTATTTTAATAAAATTTGTGCCTTCTGGGTTTTTTTTTTTTTTTGACATTTCTAACGCATACTGAGTGTGAAATTGGAGAGGGTTCGAGGCCCTCACATTTCCTTAACCTGTTTTGCACATCTGCGATGTGCTGTTCACGCTGCCATTGACACAGTGATACTCAGGCTGTCAATGAAAACAGCATCGATGATGCTAAGAAGCAATTTAGAATATTGATCCCTAGAAGTCTCCTATAATCTAAAGCCACTGTTTATTATCCATTCTCACCATTGCTAGAAAAACAGTTCCCGCTCTCAAATTTCAGACCATTATCTAACTGCTGAGAGTGCTGTTGCTGTTATTTCGCAGTCAAATGCTTTCAGCGTGCAACTCCGTAGTTGTACGACAGGGGAGAACCCCACACAAACTCTACGTGCGTTTTAAAGAACAGGGTGGATTGGGGCCAGGGAGAATTTTCTCCGAGGAAGCTGTCTTGCTAGAGTTTCCGAACAGCCTGACTTCAAAGGACACACTGTGCTTCCATAAGAACAACCTCTATTGATTCCAGCTGCTGCCTAATTGGCTCATGACTTAATGACACCCCTGAATGTGTTGCATTTGTATCACTGAAGTAAACAAGCAGTCTTCATCCTGCATAATGCCAGTGCTAACTAACCCTGCCTGGAAGAAAATGCTCTTATCTGAGTATTCTGCTCCCACATTTCTGGATGCCTTGGGGCCTTTTGTTCAATCTCTGGTTGAATTCCCTGACAAGCAGAATCATAGCAGGCCTCGGTTGTGATGCCATACACTACACTTGGACAACTTAATAATAGTAATGGCAGTAGTTGTGGTAATAAACACTTGTGGGAAAGTCCAATGCATGGTGTGCGAGAGCTTCAAAGAAATAAATTGCTGATACACACACTCACATACACACAGTAAAATTACTTTTAATCCTATTTTCTTCTTTTTGCAGTTTTATTTTTCTTTCTTTATTTTTAAGCTGAATTTATTGTGGTGACATTGTTTAAGACCATATAGGTTTCAAGAATAGAACTCTGAAACATATCATCTACATGCACATCGTGTACTCACCACCCAAAATCAAGTCTTTTTCCTTTACCATTTTACCTCTTTTTACCCTTTTCTACCTCCCCCATCCCCTTTCCTTCTGGCAATCACTATACTGTTGTCTGTGTCTGTTTTTTATTGTTCTTTCATTTTTTTGCTCAATCTTTTCACCTTTTTCATCCAGCCCCCCAACAACTCTTCCCACTGACAGCTATCAGTCTTTCTCTGTATCTATGAGTCTCTTTCTATTTTGTTTGTTAGTTTATTTTGTTCATTAGATTCCATGTGCTAGTGAAAGCATATGGTATTTGTCTTTCTCTGACTGGCTTACTTAGGATAATACTCTTTAGGTCCATCTATGTTGTCACAAAGGTAAGATTTTCTTCTTTCTTGCAACTGAATAGTACTCCATTGAACAACTGTACCACAGCTTTTTCATGTACTCATTTAGTCATGAGCCCTTGAGGTGCTTCCAAATCCTAGCTATTGTAAATAACATGGCAATGAACATAGGGGTGCAGAAATTCTTTCAAATTACTATTGCAGGTTTCCTCAGATATAGTCCCAAAAGGGAATCACTGGGGTAGAAGGCAGTCCATGCTTTCTTAAAAAAATTTTTAAAGATAAATTCTAACTTCAGGGACATACCAAGAATTTTTTTCTCCTACTCTATTTCTGGTGGTCAGTTTACTTTAAATCTTTAATTTAAGAAAATAAAAATTGTTGATCTTTTGTGCTGAATTTCTTTTTCTTAAAGAAAAAAGAGGATAATAAATATATTTTATAATTGGTCTGGAAGGGCTTTTTGCCATCCTTGTTTGTGTTTGTTGTGATGGTAGGACAGCTGTTGCCATCTGCAATGCCAATGGTGAAGTAGAACTTAATTATCACCAGCTGCCACATAGGGTTAAACTCTTGATGACAACCCAGGACAAGGTCTCAAAAAGACAACAAATAAAGAGGATAAGATTTGACAGTTTTAAATTCCAGTAACAATTTTCAAGGCATGTGTTAATTTTAGTAGAATGCCCCAAATCTCACCATCATTAAGGCATATAATTTTATTTTGAGGGAAAAAATGTGCATCTATGTACTCTCTACATTATTCATATGATACTATAATACACTTTAAAAATTTGTACTAATGTAATTATACAATATTAATACAATATTATATCATAATATAGAATATATAATATATTTTATTATATCATACAATATAATATATTATATATTATACAATATATTATAATATATAATATTATATATTATACAATATCGAGGTCCATCACTTTAGAGAAGCTATGTTTTAGGAACTCAGGAATCTCCTTTTTTTTTCTTAGAGCCCAGATAATTTTTAAAAGTTGTTTTTGATTAAGTAATATTTTATCCCTCTGTACAAGGTTTCTAACCTAAGGAAATCATTGGAAATGTAAATGACTTTTAACAAGTAAGGATCCAGAAATATTTGGCAATTATTTTTCTGATGCATACACACACCTAATTAAGATTGATGACTGAGAGTGGTTTAGTTCATTGGAAACTGCCTTTTGATTTTCACAAAGCTATGCCAGATTTAAGGTGTTGGCCTAGGAGATCTGGGCGCCAATGATGTTGTCTGCATGTTGAAGAGAGGGTAGCTGCACTGAGCAACTGAGCTTCATGGAGAGAAAGGATCTAAATACTAAGGGAAAGTATGCCTATGAATTGAGAACCCTGAAAATGTGAGGCGCTATTTGAGCTAGTCAAGTAGTTCTGAAGTCCAAGGTCAAAGCATTTTAGAATATCATTAATAGAATATCTTTGTCAAAAATGCAAAAGGGTTTAAGATTACCTATTCAACATATTACAGTATTCTAGGCAGGTAAAATTAGAAGTACAAAGTGGTATGGACTTGTTGTTATTGTTTTGTGTAATACAGTTATTCCAAAGATATATCTCAGTAAGAACATTTTACAAAGTAAAAATGAGGAGCTCAGATGAAGTCCCAAAATAGATAAATAAAAACATTTTGACAATTTCTAGACTAGAGAGTTCTGGGAACAAGAGGAAGAGTGACACTCTCATCATCAACAGTTCAATTTTTGTGTAGATTCCAGAAATAATATAAAAAAAGCTTTAATCGATCACTTTTATCTCTCAAGGCCTCTGTCTCCTCAGTTGTGAAAGTTCACATAGAATTAAATAAGTTCCATTACACCCTTTATCCTGTAACTCAGATAATATTCCTTTAATTTATATTTGAATTATTTATTTATTTATTTGTATTAATGTATATTTGAGTTTCCTTCAGCCTCTTTTCTCACCAGCAGACATTCTTGGATGCCTTTTAAATACTTAACAGAATCTTCATTCCAATTTAAAGGGATGACTTCAAGTGCACAGTGTCTCAACTAGGAGAGTTCTGGTATTTTATGAGTAGTAACATTTGAACTTGAACTGGAGAAGTTTGTCCTTTAAGACAGAAAAATTAGGCTCTCCTAGCATACTTACTGCAGCAAATATGAGTCTCATTATATTTGAAAATGAAAAGTCCAAGAACTCTGCCTAGTTACCCAAACAGTGGTGTCTTCTGGATGCTCTGTATAGCCCGGAAGAACAATGATCTATGACTAACACAACCAAGAGAAGAGAGATGAACATTGTCAACATTAGGAGGCAACTGACCAAGGTCCAGAACCAATGACTCCACAGAATTTAGGAAACACAAATGAACTTGTTCTTATATAGAAATTTTCCAATTGCCAGAGATTTACTGAAATGTCTCTCTTCAGCCTTCAAAATCATTTAACCAACATGAAAACAGTGCTAATTGAAACCTAGAATGCAGTTAATCAGATGACTTAATGGATAGTGGGTATGTCCTAGTAACAAACTAAAATAAAGTACAAGCATTTCATCAAAAAGGTTTTAGTGTTTATTTTGTGAAATGGGTTTGGTTTCTCTCTTGTTAAGACAGACAAGAAGGGAAAGAAGGGGAAGGGTCTCAAGACACCTGTATAAAGGACCCGTGAATAAAGACAGTGGGGTGGGGGAGGATTGCATGTGGGAGGCAGAGGGGTAGGGTGAGGAAGAATAATAAGGGGAAATGGGGACAACTGTAAATGAACAATAAAAAATAAAATGGGAATCCTTATGGAAAAAGACTGACAAGAAAAAACTGAGCATAAAGAAAGTGAAGAAATTCAACAAAATTTAATGAACACATTATATTTTAAAATGATTTATACCAGTTCACAGTTTGTAAAAGGTGTATAACACTACACGCTGTCTTCTACTCTGTTGGCAAGTCTGCTTTAAGTAACAATGGTTGCTTTCACTGTTCAACTAAAAGTATTATTTTTAAAAGTTGTCATTAACTATGAAAGCTTTGAAATGGAGTAGGTAGGCATCTAGAAAAGGTATAATGATTTGAAAACAATTAATGAAGAGGTCCAACTGCTTCAAGTATTGGCAGTTCAGTTCACAGGGATACGTGATGCTAAGGGTGAACAAAGAGATTTGAAGAGTTAATTGCAATTTATAATTCCTCTGAATTCCACTAACATTAAGATAATAATAGGCAAAATTTTGAAACCATGATAAACTTACTTTCTATGATGTGTTCTTTTTGTTCTGTTTGCTTCTCATATTTATTCTATCCCAAAGTGGCTTTCATCGGTCAAAATAGAGTGAAATGTCAACAAATTTCCAAACTCCTGTCAAAGGGTCATCTTTGAAAAAATAATAGATATGACATGTTGCCCTCCATATTTCTAAAATTAAAATGGTTACTCTGATGTCTCTGTTTATGCCATACAAAAAACAGCTTTTGTTGTATTTAAAGCTTGATTATGAGACACAATATTGTAGGGTACACTAATTTTAATGTTTTTAGGAGTGTAATTTATTACACTCTTTTTGCACATCCAACAGAGCTTCAACCAACAAAGCAAAACACCAAACTTTTATAGTATAAAGAAAATCAACAATGACAATAGCAAAATGAGTTTAAGAATTTCAGCTTCATTAATTTAGCAGAAAATAATAAATATGTCTTCCTGAACTAGATACAGATTCCACCAAGTGTGACTGAATTAGACTGAAATATGATCTGATTAGACATACACATGTACACTCAAAATATCTCCTGTGAATATTACAATTTGTGATATACTCTTGTCAATCAGGTTTGCCTAATCAGAATATAAAATTTCGTAAAAGCTATACTCAAGAGAACAACATTACCACACTCCTAATATTGCAAACATAATTAACTTTGAATTATGTGAATTAATAGCGCCTAACAAATTATCATTCAGCTCTGAAATTAAATTCTTTCATAACATTAGATTTGTTTGTCAAGCTCAAGTAGGCAAAAGTTGTGTCTAATAAAGTAGTAATGGTGTTTGGCTAAGAGTGCCTTTAAGAAACATAGATTTATCCAAAATAAATCAAGGAATTTCTATTATTAATTTGTGAATATCATAGCATCTACATAATAAAATTAAGAGAAAAGTTTGATACTCATACAGCATACTTTATGTTTACTACCAAAAGTCATTTTACAATTTCCTCTTTAATTACACATTTTATATGATTATTTTGTGGTTGCATACATGTAATATGAACCCATTTAATATTGTTTTAGATTTATAGATCTTTTTAATTAAAGTGAACTAGTTTTGCCAATTAAAAAAAGAAAAAAAAATTAGGGTCATCTAAACTTCAGTTTTCATTATCTAAGATAATGCCCTCCATTTATAATCAAAATGTATTATACATAAGCAAACAAGAAATCAAAGAACATAATATTCAAATATTTTCATGTAACCACAGGAACCGGAATTTGAAATACACAATTCTTATATTGCATGGTCTAGCCACATTAATTGTAATGCTTCATTGAACTGAAATTTTAATATATCAGGAGCAGGGATGAGGACAGACTTCACTTCTTTTTGGAAAGAAAGGAACTTTGCTTGTATGTTTGATTAAGTTTTCCTGCAGGGTAGTATCTGAACATTGTAGATCCAAGCAATGATTAAGGTGGGGGGGGGCAGGTTCCAAGAGGTCTTGGGAATAACTAAATGAGAGGAAAAACAAATGATTTAAAAAAAAAACCAAACAAAACTCTTACACATTCAGCTGACTTAAATGCTGACATAATGCATCTGGTTTCTCACTCAAAAACAACTCCAAGATAATTTCGCAAGATCCGGAGATCCTGGTAAGCTTAGCCAACATAGGTTTTCAGTATTTTTTGCATGGGGTTTGAGACTAAGTGTGCTATGAGGGGAAACAGAAATGTGTTTTGATGGGAGGTGTTTGGAGACTGAGTTTAATTTTAATGGTCATTTTTCAATAGTGAGGCTTTCTGTATATTCTCATTATAAAACTGAGCTGGGAAGATGACAAGAAAGATGCTTATCAGGAATTTCATTCTACACTGAAGGGTGTTGCCATTGTCAGGCACAATGCTGGCCATCTTTCATCAGCCATCTCATCCATCCCTCCATTAGCTGCATTTGGGATATGCACAGCAATTTTCCAGCCAGAAAGATGGGCCTGTTCTCATTCCTAATTCTACCCATAACCTTTTTCTGCATCCTTCTTAAAACAAGTGGCTCAAACACACATGGTGAATTGTCAGGGTTACACAGCACTGGCCTTGGTGAAATAAGATGACAGATAGATAGATACATACATAGATACCTAGATAGATAGATCCAACTACTTGTTCCCAGGGAGATAGAACATGTGTCTTAATCTTAACAGACCATTTAATTACAAGCCTATTTTTAGCTGAAAAATATTTCATATAGTTTTAATGAAAAATGGTACCTGTTACCTCAAACTTAAGTAAAATGAAAATTTGGAATTTTTATAGCATTTTGTTTAAAGATTTAGGAACATATTTTCCCAGCAAACAATAAAACTTTCCCTTTTGAGACGGAAATGTGCATACCAAAGTCATGGGTCACCAGAGGAAAGCTGGCTGGCTGGTCATCAAGATATGACCCCTTGCAGGAAGACTTAACTCTGGCAAATACTTTTAGTCCAGCATCCGGCCCTCATAGCAAGAGTTTACGCTAACATTCCATGATCAGGCATGTTTCTGAAAGGGGCTAGATTTTATTAACTAAGCTCACAAAAACTCATGTATGAAAACTAGAGCATTTACTTATCCAACAGGAGCAATACTGCCTAGGGGGTGAGTCTGTCCATGTTTGTGGGACAGAACTTCTTTGCTGAAACCTAGTAGAGAAACAGTGCACACCGGAGGATGTTATACATCTCCTGTGTAAGCCTGACCAACCTTACTCATTCCTTTGATACATTCCTTCTTCAGGAAAGGAACAGATTGATTGTCTACGCAGAGTCTTTCTTAGGAGTATCCAGAATCCAGCTGTGCCTTACAGCATCTGCACTCTCATAAGTACTTGATTGCACTTGGGCTACTGTTTCTAGATCCTACAGAGACCTCACTGACTTACTTTTCTTCTTTTCTTCCTATTTCATTCTCAGAGAACGGGAAAAGTTAAGCCTTTATTTAAACAAACCAAGTGGTTGTTTAAGTGCAATATTCATTTATGTTTTCATGTGTAAAATTTTTATTTTGAAAATAATAGCCAAAGAAGGAAATGACTGCATTTGATCATTACTATTCTAGTTTGAACCTCAAACACTTTTAATTCCAATACTTACTTCCATTTTCCTTGAGTAAGTTTTGGGTTACTTGAGGCCCTTGATAACACTGACCTTCTTCCAGTTTCTCCTGATGCTCCTCCATCTACTTTGAGGGCTTTTCCTCTGTTGCCAAGTCCTCACAGTTTGGCATTTCCTGGTATTCTACCATCGGTCATCTTATCCTTCCAGTCTGACTCCTTTTCCCTCATAGTTTCCTAAGAACCAATGTATATTCTGAACTCATGCTTGGAAGTGCCATAATTACCTTAAACTCAATATGCAAAAGTTTGTACTAGGAAAATCCTGGTCCTTTGTCATTTAACTATTTTTCTATCCCATAGAACTAGAAAATATTATTTATTCCAATATATTCAATTACTTTCCAAATCCTACTGATTATACCTCATGACATTGTAAAAATTTATATATCTCCTCTGCCACTGTTTGCATCCTCATCCGCTGTAAGATTCTGTCCTGTGTTACTAAAACAATTTCCCAACTCACTTCTACATCTCCGTCATTGTTGCTATTGCAGTTCATTCTCCATATTGTGCAAGAAGTGATCTTTCTAAAACGCATTGAATTTCACTGCTTACAACCCTTAATGATTCCCTTTTTCCTGATAAATGCTACCTAATGTGAGATTTAATGCATCATACAGTAATTACCTAGCTACTTGATCAAAGTCTTTCTAAAGATAGTCACTATATTTTGTTCATTTTACTCTTATTACATACCAGTATCTGACAAATGAGAGTAGCTCGATAAATACTGGTGAATCAATTAATGAATATGAACTTTGTATGGGAAGGATATCTGCAAACACAGAAAATAATGCATTTATAACATTAGGGACATGTTACAGTCGTGCAAAGACATAACAAAATTTTTAAAAAGCACTGTATGTGTGTAAAACAGTGTTATACATAGTGGTAAATAGGGAGGTGAAATGACCCTGTGTCCATTATCTTATTTGACCCTCAAAGCCAATCAAGGGAAACAAACAGAAAAGATAAAAGTAAACATTTTAGAGGACTAACTATAGACTTCCAATTTTCTAGTACATGCTTTTAGCTATATTAAGTTTTGAATCCTAGTTTTCTCCTGATAACTTACTCTTTTTACTTGCTGTTAAATGCTTTGACTCACAGAACATGTATATATCACTGCTATTTTGTATTATTTTCCTAATGGGTGCACATTTAAATATATGCATATATATGCATAAAAAAAGGAGACCGTAGGTAGGATTTTGAGCTCTGGCAAACGGCTTCTTTATGTCTCAGTTGCCTTTTCTATTAAATAAGGATAGCAATAGTACCTACCTAATAAGTTTGTGTGAGGCTTACATGAGTTTACTAATGGAGTAATAAGCACAAACGCTGGCACATAGTACAGACATTAAGTATTAGCTCTTATATTAAACTAATAAGAACAGATACTACACTTGATCTTAGCCAAAAGGCTGAGAGGTGATAATTATTAGCACTTATAATTATTAAGTACACATCATAAGTTACTATTTTGAGTTCTATTATTTTATCTGGAAGTTAATGTCTATATAGAAGTCACTTTCAAAAAAGTATACTAAGCTTAATTAAAGGCAATTAATCGTAGCATGTTTTCACTTAAATTGTGTGTATTTCATTTTTTCTACTTATGTCATCATTTTCCTAGACTTTTGTTTTTCTTTTTTCAAGTATTATTTTAATTAATTGGTAGGGAATGTTGGGATTACAATACCCAAACAGATTTCTTCTAGAATAAATTTACATTCAACAAATTCTATACCCAGATTCCCAAAGTACTTCTTCAATATTTTTCCTCCTCCCTAATGTTTATATAACATTTTCATTACTTAACTTCTAAGAGCAAATGACTGTTATTAAAACCAAATTTTTACAGGCTGTTAGTTTCTAGTGCAGATCATTGCCTCTAGGTGTTGCAGAATCAAAATCAAAACTACTAAATAATTTAGAGGTAAATTAGCAATTTACTGAAAATGACATTGCAAACTGTGGTTCGTAAGGGGCAAGTGGGCTGACAGAAGTATTGCAATCTGGCAGATTTGTTGAATCTCTCTTCACTCTCTTCCTCTCTCAAAAAGATAAAAACCTATAAAGGACATAGAAGTGTAGTTTTTATAATACAAATGTTTAATACAAGTTTATTTCTGCAAAATCAATTGTGGCAAAAACTCTAATGTGCTAGCATAAAATTGCTAACTATATTCTTACCTATTAGAAAAGAATCCTGTATATACAGAAAAACTGGAGGGACAGATATTTGATACCGAGGTAGAAGTTTGTAATTTCATCTAATTTTCTCATCGCTGTATTGTTAGACCCCCAAATCATTTAATCATTTTAAAGAAAATTAAAAAATAGAAAGCTGTATTTGGGACTAGCATGATTTTGTTAAAGCCTCATATTGGAAAGCAAAACGTAACACAGTAACAAATACTTTGCTTTCAAGACACCAACATAAAAGTCACTGCAAAATTCAAAAGTATAGAGTTGGAAAGGATCTTACAGAATGCCCCCGATTTTACGGCTGAGAGTAGTGAGATGCAGAGGGGGACAGTCATCATACCCCAAAGCATGATGGGTTTGTACCACTTCTGCAACAAGAACCTCTGTCTTTTAATGCCAAATCCCACATGCTTTCTCTGTCCCAATTCAAAACAAATTATTGTGGATCATTGCTTCCTGCTAACTAATTTGTTTTGGTCTTTCATACAAGATCACCCACACTTTTGAGCACAGTCAATATGGTTTGACTCTAAGCCCAATAAACAGAAGCAAAGGGTCACAGAGTTGCAGAAATACACCAGATTTCTCACAGTGCCCACATTGCCCAGACAAGATCATGTCAAAACTTCACAAGGAGAAGAAAGGCTCCAAAATCTCATTCCCCCATTCTAAGAAACCAGTTATAGATCTGTATCCTCCCCTTTCTCATTCTGATACCTAAGGGTCTCCTTCATATCATTTTGTCCTCCGTGGGAAAGTGAAGACTTGACCAAGCATCCAGGAGTGCTTTCTCCACTTATGTATTGACTCCAGAGTTTGCTAAAACATCACATTCTTGAGAGCCAGATTAGTTCTTATTTTGGCACCTCTCATCATGTGCCCAGTGACTGATAGGTGCCAATTACATTTTAGAGTAAATTAACTATTGATTCAATTAGTTGTTAATCTCAAGGATTATTTTCTTCATGCTAAACATTAACCTTTTTCTATCAATTTTTCTTTTGGTGGAGAAAGTTGATTTATTTTTAAACTTTTTCTCCCAATGTTTGTAAAGAGAAGTGTGGAACTGTGTACTGTGCTCTAATAAGAGCACAATCATCTAGTATTTAATGAAAAGATTACTTCATATTTTAAATTTTAATAAAATGTTTGGAGTTCTCAATACTATTTTTTCTTAAATAAAATAGTGCTTTACTGTTGACTCAGGATAAGCCTAATATCTTTTTTCACAACCCCCACCCCTCAGGGTCTATTTCTCTCGTATTAACACTTAGGCAATCATCCATTATAACAGAATCCCAAGACAGAAAGACAATTATCTTTCCAAATGAGCTTGTTGCTAATTAATGAAAAAAAAAAAAAAAAACTAACCCAGAAGTGTTTATTTCCTTTGCATCTCAACATACATGAATACTATTGCTTTAGCTGTCAACCATGATTATGAGCATGATTTCCTCTTCTCCTTCGGTAACAGGATCTATAGGCAGTAAAGATACATTAAAGAGCCAAAACCAGGAAAAGGTCCGGGTCTGTAGATGTGAGTCAATAATAGAAAGCCGTATCCTACTGCAGGGCAACAGAAAGCTGTCCAGTCTGATGAAGGATGTACAAGCATTGAGGTCAGAATAAGGCAAAAAGCAGGAAAAAAAGCCGAGTGGTCAGATCAGAGGCTGATGGATGCAGAACCAAGAGGTCAGGTAGATAACTCGGACTAGAAATTCAGCTAAAAGCTATTAGTCAAGAGAATTTCTGTTTGGGGAAAAGCAGAAAAATAGCAAAAAAAAAAAAAAATTAGCTGATACAGGACTTCCAGTAGGATCAACTATTGTTCTGGCAGCCTCAAAACTAGCTCTATTTTCATTTCCTAAAAGAGACTGGGCGAGGGGCTGCAGAAGTGGCCACTGGACACAGTCGGTTGGGGAGAAGAGTATGGAAGGGGGCATACCTACTGATCGCAGAGAATTTCTGTAAGACCTTGAAATTCTCAGTCTGGAAAAGCAAGACTCAGTTCACATTGAGTTTTGAATAGTACAAGAACAATTCAATTAATATTAATAATATTAGTTCATTTATATATTGAAGTCATGCATTAACATTTAAGGACATTGATATTGAACTTTATATCTCAGGTTCTTTCTAAAGAAATTTTTTCATATCATCTTCTCTTTTTTAATTAAATTTATTGGGTGACATTGGTTAATAAGATTATATAGGTCTGAATGTATATTTCTATGACACATGATCTATATATTGCATTGTGTACCCTCCACCCAAAGTCAAATCATCTTTTGTTACCAGGTGTTTGGCCCACCTTACCCTTGACAACCCTTTATACCCCTTTCCTGTACTAACTACCATACTGTTGTCTCTGTCTGTGAATTTTAGTTTTATATCCCACATATCAGTGAGATTGCATGATTCTTAGCTTTTTCTGACTTATTTCACTTAGCATGATGTTATCAAGGTCCATCAATGTTGTCGCAAATGGTAATATTTCATCTTTTCTTATTGCTGAATAGTATTCCATAGTATATAAGTACCACATCTTCTTTACCCAAGTATCTGTTGAAGGACACTTTGGTTGTTTTCATGTCTTGGTCACTGTGAATAATGCTGCAGTGAATGAGGTCTGCACCTTTTTTCTACAACCTCTCAGTTATTTGTTATTATTTATCTTATTGTTAGTAGCCTTTCTAACCAGTGTGAGGTAGTATTTATTACGGTTTTGATTTGCATTTTTCTAGTAGCTAGTGAAGTTGATCATTTTTTTTTCATATATCTGTTGACCAGTTTTAAATCTTGGGAGAAGTGTCTGTTCATTTCTTAATTGGACTTTTTAATTGGATTGTTCATTTGGCATTGAGTTGTATGGGTTCTTTATATGTTTTGGATATTAACCCCTTTCAGAGCTGTTTTTGCAAATATCTTCTCCCATTTGGTCAGCCACCTTTTTGTTTTGTGCTGCTTCCCTTTGCTGTGCAGAAGTTTTTTTTAGTTTGATATAGACATGTAGAAACTAAATGAAAGAAACTAATCAGAAAAGGCTACATACTATATGATTCCAACAATATGACATTATGGAGAAATAAAACCCAGGGATATGATAAAAAGATTAGTAGTTTTCAGGGGTTAGAGAGGGCGACAGATGATAAAGTGTAGCACAGAGGATTTTTAGGACAGTACAGATACTCTGTGTGATATCATTATGGTAGATACACATCTCTATACATTTGTCTAAAAAAAGCAACCCAATAGAATAGAACCCAAGAGGAAATGATAATGTAAACTGTGTTTT
>PVKU01014603.1:0-22064 GCA_004027475.1 Anoura caudifer | reverse complement strand
GCCTGGTGTGGGACTAGAAAGGTCGCGGGTTCATTCCGGGTCTTGGCATGTGCCTGGGTTGCAGGCCAGGTCCCCAGCTGGGGGCGTGTGAGAGGCAACCGATGGATGTTTCTCTCCCTCTCTAAAAATAAATAAAAATAAAATCATAGAAAGAAGAAAAACCATAAGCCCCAAACTTTGATTTTCCCACTGGGAAAAATTTTAGAAAAAAACACGGTGAGAAAGATGGCACTCCTCAACCGAACTTTAAATTGCAAACTAACGTTTACTTCAACTAGAAGAGCCACAGCCGCTCTCGCCTGAGTCCGGCTCCCAGTGGGAGACAAGACGGGGCGTCACGACGGGGGGCGTGACGTATGCAGATGAGCAAGAGCGCAGAGGTTGCCGGTCGTACTCCGCCTGCGCCCCTGCGACCCCGTCCCGAGACCCAAACGCCGCCAAGGTTGTTCTCGCGATGGGTGAGCTTGGGATGGGGCGGGGGGGGAAATGCAGGGGCGGGGGCGGGGCGCGAGTGAGGAAGGTCACCGCGGGCGCAAAGGGAGGCGAGCGTGAGGGTTCGCGGGGAGGCGGGGGAAGCAACTCATACTTACCTGGCAGGGGAGATACCATGATCACGAAGGTGGTTTTCCCAGGGCGAGGCTTATCCATTGCACTCCGGATGTGCTGACCCCTGCGATTTCCCCAAATGTGGGAAACTCGACTGCATAATTTGTGGTAGTGGGGGACTGCGTTCGCGCTCTCCCCTGACTTTACTGAGCGTCTGAATATTAGAAAGGGGATGGCGGCTTTCATCGTGTTAAGGCTTTCGTTTTTTGCGTTTTTTCTTTTTTCATTTTTTCTTTTCTTCTCTTTCTAGCTTGTTTTCTCCCCTTTTTTTCTTCTTCTCTTACTTTATTTTATTTGCTTCCCCGTGGCTGTCTGTCCGTTAGCCGCCATGGTCTACTTCCCGCGGGAGCAGCTTAAGTTGAGGTGCTTGTTACCGCTTTTCCTTTTTCTCCGTGGCGCGTTCGTATTGCTCTGAGTCTTGGGTGTTTTCTGCGGCTGGCCCCTGTAATTTCGCAGTGCTCCGCACTTGTAAGTTGTCTCGCTTACCTGCCTACGTTAGTTGTCTCTCACCGTTCCGCTCATTCGGCTCGACGGAGGAGATGGGAAAAAAGTAAAAATAAGGGGCCAAGTGTGATTCTTTCAGCGCTTTACCGCTACAATTGCTGATTGCTGGTCACTTTTCTTTCTTTCTTTTTTCCTTAAAGATGTTATTTATTTTCAGAGAGAAGGCAAAGGAGGGAGAGAAACATCAATGTGTGGTTGCTTCTCACATGACCCCCACGGGGGACCTGGCCTACAACCCAGGCATGTGCCCCGACTGGGAATTGAACCAGCGACGCTTTGGTTCACAGGCCAGCGCTCAACCCACTGAGCTACACCAGCCAGGGCAATTGCTGGTCATTTTTCTGTGGGGCAATTTGAGAAGATCATCGTTGCCCCGGACTGAATATTCAGGTGTTGTGTGGTTTAGAAGTCCTTGTGGCTTACGCCGGTTGAAAAATCAGAGTGGTAATGGGGGAAAACACGTTAAGGACTAATTTTTTACAAAATATTTCAAGTACAAGTGACAAGATCACAAAAGAGGAAAAGAAAGCCGCTGCTATACACAATAAAGCTTGAGAAATGCTGGTTTTTGACATACTCTACCCATTTCAGTTTTCTGTCTAGTGTTCCCCACGGGAATGTGAATTCCACGCGACCAGGGATTCTTGGCTGTGCTGTTGACCGCTCCCTCGTGCAGGGCTATAACGATCTTTTAATATGCATAGTGAATTAATTTCTTGATCTCAGGCTTAAAAGAAAAAAAAAAAAAATGTTTCCAGCAGGTTCCCAGGTTCTCCCTGTGGGGGACGGTGAAGGCGGGAATCATAGCCAAGGTTGAGTGCTTAACAAAGCCCCTCTTGACGGCTTGCATCTGCAAGGCGGATCAAGCCAGCAGCTGACACAGCCAGAACCTACGGGGGTTGAGAGTGAAATAGCGGCAAGCTTCAGCTGTATGTGCTGTAACTTTTGCAGAGGACACATGTATCAGTTAGGTAGCCTGGGAACGGAACAATCTGTGCCTGCAGCGTCTCCCTAAGTTTGCAAAACGTCCTTGAGCTCTAACCAACCCCTGTAAAATAAACGCGGAGACCATGTTCAGGGCTCATTGTCTCTCCATCAGAGGACAATGTCCCACCTGGTCCCCACTTTTCCTTAAACTGTCTGTGTTGTGTCTTTTCCAATCTCCCATCGCCCCCACTCAGGTACCCCCACTCCTCGCTGGTCGTGGCACTCCCTTTTGAGTTCAGGTCAAATTAGTAACACTGGTCCTTCCTGCGGAGAAATTACGGGACTGGGAACACTCCCTTGTTCAGCTTCATCAGGTAATGTCTCTAAACACCATTTGCTTGAACCCCTAAGTAAAACCTATCCAGTCCCTGAACTTAGGGAGAGGATCCTCTAGTCCACAGAACTAGCCTCCAACCTAGCCTCCCCTCCACGTCCTCTCACTGTAGGAGAATGTGATCATTGTACGGAGGTCAGAAAAAGGCAGACCAAGGGAAAGGCCCTCATTTTTCTTACATACCTGCGCCTTCTGTTCATCCATTGCTTCACCCTGGGTCAAGCTGTAGCACAGTCAAAACTTCCCTTTTATCCTCTTAGGGTCTCCAACGGGGCCTGGGAATTAAAAAGGACCTGAAACACATTAATGGGAGAAAAACATACAGATGTTTACATGTACGTGGGCGCCCCCATGGGAAAATGACAACCCAAAGAAGTGAGGCTAGGCAGGTTTCCAAAGAGTCCTGGTTTCTTTTTATTGGAGAACAGTATATAGAGACCAAGATCCAGTCCTTAGTGTTTATTGACATTGGCGTGTCATCGCTTTTAGGCCCTGTACCTATTTTAGTCAACGGATTATAATCTGTTATCATTAACTCGATTTGGCCAGCGGGAACCCTTTTCATCTGGCTCTTTTCTGTTTTGGACATGACCCCATCAGTCACTGTACATTTCTTTACTTTTTAGCATAGCTTCATGTTCCAGGCTCAGCCCCTATTTTCCCCTGGCCTCCCCCCGCCCCCCGCCCCCCTCCCAGGGCTGATGTGCCCCCCTCAACCCTCCTGCCCACAATGACCTGCCTCCGGCCTAAGCTCGATTTGTGGCCCAGTGAGGCTCATGGGGAAGCGATGGGGAAACAATCATCAGGCTAGCCGGGGAGACCACTCCCAGGGTTTCATGAGGCACTCTGGCCAGTCTGGGGGCTTAGCTCCCCTCCTCTTGCCCACTCACCCGGATTCCTTTCGCGGAGGCTGCTGATTCCTGAAATACAGGTCAAAGTTCTGTGGCTTCCTGAAGAGGTACTGGAGTCCGAGATGGAGGGGTAGAGAACACCGGTGTCCGGGGTTGGACTCTCCTTGCCCCAGCTCCATGTATCTTACAAACCTGGGCCCACCATCCCAAGACCACTCACTCACCCAGCTCAAGTCCCACTTAGAAGCAGCGCAAGCCATACCGAAACGTGTCGCCACCCTCTGACTGGGCGGCAGGCACCTCTGCACCTTTGAGGATGAGAGGCAGTGCCTCGGAGGCCCCCTGCTACTCTGCCCAGGCACACATTCACCCACCAGCGCTGGGCATCAAACCGCCGCCCCCCACCCCACCCCCCACCCCATTCCCCCCGAAGAACCCAAGGTAGGGTCCCAAGGATTCCACCCCTCCACATCCCCCCGGGCCCACATCCAGAGAAGGTCTAATAAGGTTCTGTCTTTGGCCCTGTCCGCTGGTCTCCGCAATGTCAGCCTCCGCAGACATTGGAGGCAGACATTGGAGGCTGGGGGCTCTCTGCAGCTGCAGAGCAATAGAATCTTCCTGAGGGTCCCCTGTCAGACTGCAATGGTATGGCCTTGCGAACCCGTGGAGGCCGGGCTCAGCGCAGCGCGGGTTCAGCGCGTTGTTAACAGTGGGACAGCAGCAGGGAAGGCTGAGACTGCTGGGGCGGGGGCCGGGAGCAGCCTGCCAGGAAAGGAAGACGTGTGGGCAAACGCAGCCTCCTGTCTGAGAGGCAGGACCAGAACCGACTGTGACCGCGGCCTCAGGGGTCAGGGCAGGGCACACACACGCTTGGCAGCCGAAGCTTCAGAGAGCCACCCTCCCACTGCGGTTCCCCCGCCGGTCCTCTCTGGCGCGCGCGCCAACTGCACCTCGAACCTCCGGAGTTTCCTCCGCTCAGGAAGGAAGAGAGCAAGGACCACTCACTCACTCCCTGGCCTTCTCTGTGCCCACGCTCCCTCACCCACAGCCCCTCGCTTCCTGGGTGCCCTCTCTGGTTGGACCTCCGGATCCTTTCCTCCGGGCCGATTTAGCCTTGAGGGCCCAGAGCTGGACTTAGACATCTGGTCAAAACCCACAGGCCTGGACACCAGACGGGGGTGCCTTTCCTCACGGAGGGAAAAAAAACGTCAGGCACCTCCTTCGAGCCGGAATCGAACCAGCGACCTAAGGATGTCCACACAGACGTAGCCTACAGTCCTCCGCTCTACCAGCTGAGCTATCGAAGGGCGCACGCTGCCGGGGCTGGGTCATCACTTTTTCCTGCGATGACGGACGCCAAGACGCTGGAGCGGCGCCGAAGTCCAACCTGCCTTGGGGTTGGCCCTTTGAAGGGAGCCCGGCACGGCACGCGCCGCCGCCACCGCTCCCTTTTCCGGAGGACGGAGCGAATCCTCAGCGGCGGCCCCGCCCCGCAACCACGATTTTTCAGGACGCCTGGGCCCCGGCGCTCACCTGTTGCCTCAGTTCCCCTCCTTGTGCGCCTTTCTACCGGGGAGCGGGGGTGGGGTGGGGGTGGGGGTAGTGGGGGGACCACAGGGATCCGCGGCCAGAAAGCAGGTAGGAAGGCGGGGGGCGGGGGGGTGGGGTGGCGAGGAGGGGCGCGGCGTTGGCGAAAGGGCTGCCGTGGGGCGGGTGGCGGAGGCCTCCCACTGGAAACGCGGCCTTCCGCGTTTCAGCGGAAACGGCACCGGTAGGCGGCTGCTAACCGCCAAGCCACCTGCTGGTTTTTAAGTGCCTTTAGTTCAAATTTATCCTTATGCCCAAAATGCGTAAGCCAACATCGTCTTGCCCGGGTCATGCAAGTCTCCTGATTGATCTCCCTGCTGTGATTCCTGCCACCCTTGCAGCCAACGTTTTCTGTTTGGTTTGGTTCGGTTTGGTTCGGTTCGGTTTGGTTTGGTGGAGGGGCGGGGGATGCGGTGAGTGTCAGCTCAAGCCATTCCTGTGCTCAAAACCTTCTGGTTCGCTCAGGTTTAAATAGCCTTACAATGGTCTACAAGGTCCTCATGACCTTGCCCTCACCCAGTCACTTCTCTGACTTAATTCTGTGCAACTCTTTTTAAGTTTGCTCCAGACACAGGGCCTGTGTGCTAGTCTCCAAACGCAGCCTTACCTGGGCTTTTGCACCTGCTGATCTTAGCGCTAAGGATGCCCTTCCCCCAGACACCCCGATGACCAACTCCCTCACCTTCTTCAGGTCTGTTGCTCACATGGCACCTTCTCTCTCTTCCTCATTTTTTAAGACTGTGCACTTTTATTTTCATTGTTGTTCAAGTACAGTTGTCTCCATTTCCCACCCTCAATCCTACCCCGCCCCATTTGGCTTTGTCCATGGGTCCTTTACAGCTGTTCCTTGATAACCCTTCCCCTTATCCCCCTCCCCCTCCCCTCTGGTTACTGTCAGTTTGCTCTTTATCTCAATGTCTCTGGTTCTATTTTGTTTGCTTGTTTGTTCTGTTGATTAGGTTCCACTTATAGGCGAGATCATATGGTATTTGTCTTTCACCGCCTGGCTGATTTCACTTAGCATAATGCTCTCCAGTTCCATCCATGCTGTTGCAAAGGGTGGGAGCTCCTTCTTTCTTTCTGCTGCTTAGTGTTCCACTGGGTAAAGGTACCAGTTTTTTGATCCACTCACTTACCCATGAGCACTTAGGTTGCTTCCAGCACTTGGCTATTGTAAATTGTGCTGCTATGAACATTGGGGTGCACAGGTTCTTCTGAATTGGTGTTTCAGGGTTCTTAGGGTATAACCCCAGCAGTGGAATTGCCAGGTCAAAAGGCAGTTCCATTTTTAGTTTTCTGAGGAAATTCCATGCTGTTTTCCACAGTGGTTACACCAGTCTGCATTCCCACCGACGGTGGACCAGGGTTCCCGTTTCTCCACAACCTCGACATGGCACCTTCTCAATGTGGCCTCTTGCGACCACCCGGTCTAACACAGCCACCTGCCCCTTACTGCAACTCCCGATCCCCTTTCCTTCCTTTTCGTTCCTTTGTTCCATCATTCTTAGCGCCTAACACACTAATTAATTTACCTAATGTGTCCACTGTTGATTTTCTCCCACTCCACTCCAAGAGGGCTTTTTGTTCCCAAATTCCTGAACAGGGTCTGGCACGGTGTATGCACTCAATACACAACTGCTGAATGGAGAAAGTCTCAGTGTCGTGAAAGAGGAGATCAGAATATAAAAGAAGGGGCCAGGGTTCACCCAGGGGGAGTGCAGTCATCTTACCTGATCACAAAACAGAATTCCTTAAGTTGCCAACTGCAGAACTCGCAGCATATAGCACCCCATCCAAAGCGCTTCGGGCACCAAGAGACTCTACCAGCCTCCAGCATGGCTCCCAGCAGCCTCAGGTCCTGTCCCTAGGAAAGACCGCCCGCCCGCCCCCAAATGCCTTCCTGAAAAAGTCCTAGAGGTTTATACTCCTTTGAAATGCAATCGGGGAAGGACCGAGCCTGTCTCCCAGTCTGTGGGAGGACAGAATCCTAACTTCAGTCACTGCTTGCCAACAAACACGGCTGGCCTAACTGCCTTTATACGGACCAACCCTTGTAGTTTTTCACTTCTCTGACTCTACTGAGCTCTCCCCCCACCCCACCCCACCCCACCCCACCCCCATTCTCCCTTTAGAGACGCCTCAATCACTTCTGCACTAATCGGAATGGAGCTCGGCTTTTCCCACCCTGTCGGTAGTTACTGGAAAAAAATCTGTTTCACCACTCACTACCGTCTGCTGTGTTCATCTTTGGCAGAGTCCAAGTCAGAAAGGACCAGGGGGCACTTTGGGGTCACCCTGTTGCGCATGCTGGGGCAGAAGGGCGCCTGACCCTGGCCACTGGGTTTCCCGGGAGACACCCCCACCCCACGCCACGCCAGGCTGCGGTTGAAGGGGCCCGCTCAGCGCTTCAACCTGGTTTTCTTTCTACAAAATGTACAATCCTGGCATTTCGTTCCGCCTTACTAGGTTAGGCTACCACATATTCCGAAGCACGCTGTGTCACTTTGACCCAGAAAGGCCCCGTAGACAAACCTCACCACGATTTCTTATTAAGCCCCTTAGCACTTAATGTCAACCAGCAAGAAGGCCGTTCCTGAGTTTTCGACTACTTGAAGATGAGTTCCAGCAGGCGAGCGCAAAAATAGGGTGAAATTATCTTTTGCTGCACCGAAGGTGGGGCCGTAAGTGCTGGGCGCGGGTGGAGGCGGGATCCGGTCCTGTCCGGCCTGGCAGTGGTGGCCTCACGGCCACCGGCGCGCATCCTGCCGCCCGCGGAATGGCAGGCAGGGCGTCGGGGACATCAGGCTGAGGCGTGGCGTATGCAGATGAGCAGGAGCGCAGAGGCTGCCGGTCCTTCCCCGCCAGCGCCTGCACGTCCTGCTGCCCCCGCGAGAAGCAAACGCCGCCGAGGTTGTTTTCGCCAGGGGCGAGGTTGGGAGCGAGGGACGCTCAGGCAGCGAGGGTGCGGGCGGGCGGGGGGGGGGGGGGGGGGGGGGGGGGGGGGGGGGCTGCGGGGGTGGGGGCGCGTGCGCGAGAAAAGTCACCGCGGGCGCAAAGGGAGGCGAGCGTGAGGGTGCGCGGGGAGGCGGGCGAAGCAACTCATACTTACCTGGCAGGGGAGATACCATGATCACGAAGGTGGTTTTCCCAGGGCGAGGCTTATCCATTGCACTCCGGATGTGCTGACCCCTGCGATTTCCCCAAATGTGGGAAACTCGACTGCATAATTTGTGGTAGTGGGGGACTGCGTTCGCGCTCTCCCCTGGCTTGGTGGTGTCCTAACAGCAGAGTTCAGGTGTCTCGGCTACGTGCTTTTTTTTTTTTTCTAGCAGCTTTCCTTTTTCCCCTTCCCTCTCCCTCGGCAGAGCTACGTGGCGGTGCAACAGGTGCACGCTATGTGTAGAAGTGTACGCTTGCCTTATTTTCTCACTTGTGCTCCTGAGGTCTACCTCTACTTTACGGCTGTGGCTGTCACCAGTTGCAGGCTCATACTGAAGGTGAGAAAGAAGCAGTTCGCTAGTGCGTGTGTGCTTCTCAGTATGCTCCTCTCCCATGGCTTATGGGTTTTTCTCTTTTCTGCGGAGGTCGTTCCAATCTAGCTAGCGAGCAAATGCAGTTTTGTGCCAAATTCAAAGAGCAAGAGGCCGTATCTTTTACATGGAACAGATACGTGGAGAAGATGCCCTTCTCTGTCTTAATTTATGATGTAGGAAACAGAGGGGGCGGGGGAGAGACATCCCTGTGTGAAACATCGGTTTCTCTCTTGCATGGCCCCAGCCGGGGACTGTGCCCCTCAACCCAGGCATGGGCCCCCACCAGAATCTGAACCGGTGACCTTTCAGTCTTGCGGACGATGCCCAGCCCACTGAGCCACACCAGCCAGGGCCATATACTTTATTATGCCTGTGGTTTTGGACCCTGAGATATTTGGGGTCTTTTTTTTATTTTCCAAAATATTTTTTCCAGTGTTTTTTACATGTCTTACTATTTATACTATTACCCTTGCCCCAATTTCCCCCCTTTGCCCCTTTCCACCCAGCCCACGCTCCCCGGCCCCCCCCCCCATTCCCACAGTCAATCCCCACATGCATATATGTTCTTGGACTTACTTTTCATCTTCTTTCAACCAGTCCCCACCACCCCCCTCCTCTCTTACGGCCGTCAGCCTGTCCTGTATGTCTATGCTCGCTACTTTATTTTGTTCATTAGAGTCCCTTCCGTGCCCCTCACCTGGGATCTGGGAATGGAACCTCGACTGGGAATGGAACCCATATGTGCCCTAAGCAGGAAGGAAACTTGGCGACCTTTCTCTTTGTGTTTTCTGCCTTGGGTTAAATGATGTCATAACGTTGGGGCTATAACTCATATGACTGGTGTTCCCTAACAAAAAGAAAGTGATCAGGGATGGCTGCAACCCAAGGAAAAGCCTCAGAAGGAACCAAACCTGCCAACACTTTGGTGTTACATTTCCAACTTCCAGAATCCCCTAGCTTTTGGGAAAATAGCCAGGGGATACTGTGGTATTTTTTAATGGCAACCCGAGCCAATTAATACAGTCTTTGCAATCTTTTAGTGGATTGACTATGATGCACATATGCTTTTTCAATGGAAGCTGTAATAAGTGAAAGCTGTATGTTATTAGTGGAAGAAGCTAAGACATTGGAAGATGGTTTGTAGAAAAGGACTCCATAGAATGTAGAAACTTCAAGTGAATCAGAACAAATACGTGGAACTTAATGAACAAAATTAACAAAATACATTCATCTGTCAGAGGGGAGGGAGTAGGAAGACTGGGTGAAAAAGGTGAAGGTATTAAGCAAAACAAAAACAGGAAAACAACAAAATACCTCATAGAAATGGTGATATAAGGACATGATTTGGGGTGGTGAACACACAATAAAATATACAGTGATGTGTTATAGAATTGTATGCCTTAGACCTATATTAAAAACCTTTAGCTGAGAACTAAAGCTTTACCTTTAGCTAATGGGTAAATTGGGGGAATCACAAAGGTGAGAACTGATGGTAACTAACCAGTGTGTATCAAAAACTTTCCTCTAAGGATAGCCTTACCTTTTCTGATACATACTGATGCTACTTATTCTGCAGTTTCCTGGAAATGTTTTACTTTCCATCGGATGATAAATCAACAGATTGTTGATTTTCTGTCACTTTCTCTACAGTTCCTAATAGGTAGGTCCTCTGACTGAGGAACATATATATGTTCTTAATTTCTCCTGAAACTGCCTCTAACCTACTGAAGAGATGCTGTGCAAATAAAAGACTACCATATTCTGTATCACAGACAATGTTTGTAGAGTTCCCTGGAGAAACAGGACCCTTATTTGGGGGGAAAAAAAAAAAGTCCCCTGATTTGGCATTTATGTGCCTTCTGGGAAAAAAAAAAAAGAAGGGTATGCCTAAAGCATTTTGAGCTTTATAAAAATTTAATGTTTGGAGAGTTGGCACTTAAATTGAAAAAGTAGATAAGTGTAAAAGTATATGGGCTGTGAAAAAGTCACTTAGGAGAAATAAAGGCAGTTATAGAAGAATTAGATAACTTTTTAAAAGATTAAAAAAAAATTTTAGCTCTGGCTGGTGTAGCTCACTGGTTTCAGTGCTGGCCTGATTCAATTTCCAGTTGGGTCCTCAGTTGGCAGAGTGCAAGCAGTATATCTCTCTCACATGGATGTCTCTCTCTCTCTCTCTCTCTCTCTCCCCCCTCCCTCCCCCCTCCCTCCCTCTCCCCTTGTTTCTCTCTTCCCCTCTCTCTATAAATGAATGAGTAAAAGCTTTGAGAGATTTCTGGTGAAGATGGAGGCGTAGGTAGAAACCCTACTCTTCCTCACACAACCAATCTAAAAATAATGAAGTATCAGAAGTGCCAGGAAAATCAAACCACATGGAACTCTGACAACCAAGGAATTAAAAGAAACAGTCAACCAGACTGGTAGGAGGGAGACAGGACAGAGAGGCAGATGGAGACAACCCTTGGCAAGGTGGGGACCCCGTGAGCCGGGCTGGCTGAAAGGAACAGGACAAGGCAGGGGACTGTGCATGTGAGCCTGGCTGAACAGGAAACTCAGACTCACCTTGGGGGTTGTCACAGTGGGAGAAACTCCCAGTCTCACAAGAGAGTTTTCTTGGAAAGTGGGGCTTGACCTAGCAAGAGAGCTGCATTGTTCCCTCTCTGACCTCTCCTCCACAGACAGCAAGACAACACAGCAAGAGGGTTGCCCTGCTCTGGTGAATACCTAAGGCCCTGCCCCCTTACAACTTAACAAGTGTGCCAAGACAAAGAACCAAGCAAAACAGAAGAGAAAGAGCTAAGCAAAGAGGAGGTGGCTCATTAAGCATCCAATTGGAACAGAATGAAGAAACAAGAATTCAAAAACAATGAAGAGAGGCTTAGGAACATCTGGGACAACTTTAAATGCTCCAATATCCAAATTATAGGGGTACCAGAAGGGGAAGAAAAAACAGCAAGAAATTGAAAACTTATTTGAAAAAAGAATGAAGGAAAACTTCCCCAATCTGGTGAAGGAAATAGACTTCTAAGAAATCCAGGAAGCCCAGAGAGTCCCAAATAAGTTGGACCCAAGGAGGAACACAAGGCACATCATAATTACATTAGCCAAGATTAAAAGGAAGGAGAGAATTCTAAAAGCAGCAAGGGATAAGGGGACAATCACCTACAAAGGAGTTCCCATCAGACTGTCAGCTGATTTCTCCAAAGAAGCCTTATAGGCAAGAAGGGGCTGGCAAGAAGTATTCCAAGTCATGAAAGGCAAGGATCTACATCCAAGATTGCTCTAACCAGCGAAGCTGTCATTTAGAATGGAAGGGAAAATAAAGTGCTTCTCAGATAAGGTCAAGTTAAAGGAGTTCATCATCACCAAGCCCTTTTTATATGAAATGCTAAAGGACTTACCTAAGAAAAAGAAGATAAAAAATATGACAGTAAAAAGGCAGCAAACTTGTAGATATTAATAACCACACCTAAACCAAAACCAAACTAAGCAAACAAGTAGAACAGGAACAGAAACACAGAAATGGAGATCACATGGAGGGTTAGCAATAGGAAAGTGGGAGGAGGAGAGAGGGGGAAAGGTATAGAGAATAAGTAGCATAGACGGTGGGTAGAAAATAGGGGGAGAGCAAGAATAGTGTGGGAAATGCAGAAGCTAAAGAACTTATGACACATGGACATGAACTAAAGAGGGAATGATGGGGAGAAATGGGACAACTGTAATAGCATAATCAATAAAATATAATTTAAAAAAACATATATAACCCATGGACCTGAACTAGGGAGATGCTGGATTGGTGGGGGGTGCAGGGCGGAGGAGGGATAAATGGGGGAAAATTGGGAAAATGGTATTAGCGTAGTTAATAAAATGTACTTAAAAAATTTAAATTAAAAAAAATTTTTTTGAGAGAATGGGAAGGGAAGGAAAAAGGGAGAGAAACATTGTTTGGCTGCTTCTCAAATGCCCCCAACTAGGGACTTGGCCCGAAATCCAGGTATGTGCCTTGAAGGGGAATGGACTGAGATGAGAATATTTCAGTTCTCATAGTTAGATAATTTTATTTACTTTTTTTAAAAATTATTTATCTTTAGAGGGGAAGGGAAGGAGAAAGAAAGGAGAGAAACATCAATGTGTGGTGCCTCCTGTGCACCCCCTGCTGGGAACTGGCCTGCAAGCCAGGGATGTGCCCTGATGGGAATCAAACCACAATCCCTTGGTTCACAAGCCCGCGGTCAATCCACTGAGCTACGCTAGCCAGGGCATAATTAGATAATTTTAAAACAACATATATAGCACTGACTGGTGTGGCTCAGTGGATTGAACGCTGGCCTGCAAACCAAAGGGTTGCCGGTTCCATTCCCAGATCACAGGTGAGGGGCACGAGAGGGGCAAGCCCACGTTGATGTTTCTCTCCCTCTCTTTCTCTCTCCCTTCCCCTCTCTAAAGTAAGAGGATGAAATCTTTGGGGGGGGGGGGAGAAGGAGTTCTTGCCATTTTGCGACAGCATGGATGTGACTGGAGACTATTATGCTAAGTGAAATACATCGGTCAACGAAAGACAAATACCATATGATCTCACTTATAAATGGACTCTAATGAACAAAATAAAGTAGCGAGCATAGACATACAGGACAGGCTGACGGCCGTAAGAGAGGAGGGGGGTGGTGGGGACTGGTTGAAAGAAGATGAAAAGTAAGTCCAAGAACATATATGCATGTGGGGATTGACTGTGGGAATGGGGGGGGGGGCCGGGGAGCGTGGGCTGGGTGGAAAGGGGCAAAGGGGGGAAATTGGGGCAAGGGTAATAGTATAAATAGTAAGACATGTAAAAAACACTGGAAAAAATATTTTGGAAAATAAAAAAAAGACCCCAAATATCTCAGGGTCCAAAACCACAGGCATAATAAAGTATATGGCCCTGGCTGGTGTGGCTCAGTGGGCTGGGCATCGTCCGCAAGACTGAAAGGTCACCGGTTCAGATTCTGGTGGGGGCCCATGCCTGGGTTGAGGGGCACAGTCCCCGGCTGGGGCCATGCAAGAGAGAAACCGATGTTTCACACAGGGATGTCTCTCCCCCGCCCCCTCTGTTTCCTACATCATAAATTAAGACAGAGAAGGGCATCTTCTCCACGTATCTGTTCCATGTAAAAGATACGGCCTCTTGCTCTTTGAATTTGGCACAAAACTGCATTTGCTCGCTAGCTAGATTGGAACGACCTCCGCAGAAAAGAGAAAAACCCATAAGCCATGGGAGAGGAGCATACTGAGAAGCACACACGCACTAGCGAACTGCTTCTTTCTCACCTTCAGTATGAGCCTGCAACTGGTGACAGCCACAGCCGTAAAGTAGAGGTAGACCTCAGGAGCACAAGTGAGAAAATAAGGCAAGCGTACACTTCTACACATAGCGTGCACCTGTTGCACCGCCACGTAGCTCTGCCGAGGGAGAGGGAAGGGGAAAAAGGAAAGCTGCTAGAAAAAAAAAAAAAGCACGTAGCCGAGACACCTGAACTCTGCTGTTAGGACACCACCAAGCCAGGGGAGAGCGCGAACGCAGTCCCCCACTACCACAAATTATGCAGTCGAGTTTCCCACATTTGGGGAAATCGCAGGGGTCAGCACATCCGGAGTGCAATGGATAAGCCTCGCCCTGGGAAAACCACCTTCGTGATCATGGTATCTCCCCTGCCAGGTAAGTATGAGTTGCTTCGCCCGCCTCCCCGCGCACCCTCACGCTCGCCTCCCTTTGCGCCCGCGGTGACTTTTCTCGCGCACGCGCCCCCCCCCCCCCCCCCCCCCCCCCCCCCCCCCCCCCCCCCCCCCCGCCCGCACCCTCGCTGCCTGAGCGTCCCTCGCTCCCAACCTCGCCCCTGGCGAAAACAACCTCGGCGGCGTTTGCTTCTCGCGGGGGCAGCAGGACGTGCAGGCGCTGGCGGGGAAGGACCGGCAGCCTCTGCGCTCCTGCTCATCTGCATACGCCACGCCTCAGCCTGATGTCCCCGACGCCCTGCCTGCCATTCCGCGGGCGGCAGGATGCGCGCCGGTGGCCGTGAGGCCACCACTGCCAGGCCGGACAGGACCGGATCCCGCCTCCACCCGCGCCCAGCACTTACGGCCCCACCTTCGGTGCAGCAAAAGATAATTTCACCCTATTTTTGCGCTCGCCTGCTGGAACTCATCTTCAAGTAGTCGAAAACTCAGGAACGGCCTTCTTGCTGGTTGACATTAAGTGCTAAGGGGCTTAATAAGAAATCGTGGTGAGGTTTGTCTACGGGGCCTTTCTGGGTCAAAGTGACACAGCGTGCTTCGGAATATGTGGTAGCCTAACCTAGTAAGGCGGAACGAAATGCCAGGATTGTACATTTTGTAGAAAGAAAACCAGGTTGAAGCGCTGAGCGGGCCCCTTCAACCGCAGCCTGGCGTGGCGTGGGGTGGGGGTGTCTCCCGGGAAACCCAGTGGCCAGGGTCAGGCGCCCTTCTGCCCCAGCATGCGCAACAGGGTGACCCCAAAGTGCCCCCTGGTCCTTTCTGACTTGGACTCTGCCAAAGATGAACACAGCAGACGGTAGTGAGTGGTGAAACAGATTTTTTTCCAGTAACTACCGACAGGGTGGGAAAAGCCGAGCTCCATTCCGATTAGTGCAGAAGTGATTGAGGCGTCTCTAAAGGGAGAATGGGGGTGGGGTGGGGTGGGGTGGGGTGGGGGGAGAGCTCAGTAGAGTCAGAGAAGTGAAAAACTACAAGGGTTGGTCCGTATAAAGGCAGTTAGGCCAGCCGTGTTTGTTGGCAAGCAGTGACTGAAGTTAGGATTCTGTCCTCCCACAGACTGGGAGACAGGCTCGGTCCTTCCCCGATTGCATTTCAAAGGAGTATAAACCTCTAGGACTTTTTCAGGAAGGCATTTGGGGGCGGGCGGGCGGTCTTTCCTAGGGACAGGACCTGAGGCTGCTGGGAGCCATGCTGGAGGCTGGTAGAGTCTCTTGGTGCCCGAAGCGCTTTGGATGGGGTGCTATATGCTGCGAGTTCTGCAGTTGGCAACTTAAGGAATTCTGTTTTGTGATCAGGTAAGATGACTGCACTCCCCCTGGGTGAACCCTGGCCCCTTCTTTTATATTCTGATCTCCTCTTTCACGACACTGAGACTTTCTCCATTCAGCAGTTGTGTATTGAGTGCATACACCGTGCCAGACCCTGTTCAGGAATTTGGGAACAAAAAGCCCTCTTGGAGTGGAGTGGGAGAAAATCAACAGTGGACACATTAGGTAAATTAATTAGTGTGTTAGGCGCTAAGAATGATGGAACAAAGGAACGAAAAGGAAGGAAAGGGGATCGGGAGTTGCAGTAAGGGGCAGGTGGCTGTGTTAGACCGGGTGGTCGCAAGAGGCCACATTGAGAAGGTGCCATGTCGAGGTTGTGGAGAAACGGGAACCCTGGTCCACCGTCGGTGGGAATGCAGACTGGTGTAACCACTGTGGAAAACAGCATGGAATTTCCTCAGAAAACTAAAAATGGAACTGCCTTTTGACCTGGCAATTCCACTGCTGGGGTTATACCCTAAGAACCCTGAAACACCAATTCAGAAGAACCTGTGCACCCCAATGTTCATAGCAGCACAATTTACAATAGCCAAGTGCTGGAAGCAACCTAAGTGCTCATGGGTAAGTGAATGGATCAAAAAACTGGTACCTTTACCCAGTGGAACACTAAGCAGCAGAAAGAAAGAAGGAGCTCCCACCCTTCACCACAGCATGGATGGAACTGGAGAGCATTATGCTAAGTGAAATCAGCCAGGCGGTGAAAGACAAATACCATATGATCTCGCCTATAAGTGGAACCTAATCAACAGAACAAACAAGCAAACAAAATAGAACCAGAGACATTGAGATAAAGAACAAACTGACAGTAACCAGAGGGGAGGGGGAGGGGGATAAGGGGAAGGGTTATCAAGGAACAGCTGTAAAGGACCCATGGACAAAGCCAAATGGGGCGGGGTAGGATTGAGGGTGGGAAATGGAGACAACTGTACTTGAACAACAATGAAAATAAAAGTGCACAGTCTTAAAAAATGAGGAAGAGAGAGAAGGTGCCATGTGAGCAACAGACCTGAAGAAGGTGAGGGAGTTGGTCATCGGGGTGTCTGGGGGAAGGGCATCCTTAGCGCTAAGATCAGCAGGTGCAAAAGCCCAGGTAAGGCTGCGTTTGGAGACTAGCACACAGGCCCTGTGTCTGGAGCAAACTTAAAAAGAGTTGCACAGAATTCAGTCAGAGAAGTGACTGGGTGAGGGCAAGGTCATGAGGACCTTGTAGACCATTGTAAGGCTATTTAAACCTGAGCGAACCAGAAGGTTTTGAGCACAGGAATGGCTTGAGCTGACACTCACCGCATCCCCCGCCCCTCCACCAAACCAAACCAAACCGAACCGAACCAAACCGAACCAAACCAAACAGAAAACGTTGGCTGCAAGGGTGGCAGGAATCACAGCAGGGAGATCAATCAGGAGACTTGCATGACCCGGGCAAGACGATGTTGGCTTACGCATTTTGGGCATAAGGATAAATTTGAACTAAAGGCACTTAAAAACCAGCAGGTGGCTTGGCGGTTAGCAGCCGCCTACCGGTGCCGTTTCCGCTGAAACGCGGAAGGCCGCGTTTCCAGTGGGAGGCCTCCGCCACCCGCCCCACGGCAGCCCTTTCGCCAACGCCGCGCCCCTCCTCGCCACCCCACCCCCCCGCCCCCCGCCTTCCTACCTGCTTTCTGGCCGCGGATCCCTGTGGTCCCCCCACTACCCCCACCCCCACCCCACCCCCGCTCCCCGGTAGAAAGGCGCACAAGGAGGGGAACTGAGGCAACAGGTGAGCGCCGGGGCCCAGGCGTCCTGAAAAATCGTGGTTGCGGGGCGGGGCCGCCGCTGAGGATTCGCTCCGTCCTCCGGAAAAGGGAGCGGTGGCGGCGGCGCGTGCCGTGCCGGGCTCCCTTCAAAGGGCCAACCCCAAGGCAGGTTGGACTTCGGCGCCGCTCCAGCGTCTTGGCGTCCGTCATCGCAGGAAAAAGTGATGACCCAGCCCCGGCAGCGTGCGCCCTTCGATAGCTCAGCTGGTAGAGCGGAGGACTGTAGGCTACGTCTGTGTGGACATCCTTAGGTCGCTGGTTCGATTCCGGCTCGAAGGAGGTGCCTGACGTTTTTTTTCCCTCCGTGAGGAAAGGCACCCCCGTCTGGTGTCCAGGCCTGTGGGTTTTGACCAGATGTCTAAGTCCAGCTCTGGGCCCTCAAGGCTAAATCGGCCCGGAGGAAAGGATCCGGAGGTCCAACCAGAGAGGGCACCCAGGAAGCGAGGGGCTGTGGGTGAGGGAGCGTGGGCACAGAGAAGGCCAGGGAGTGAGTGAGTGGTCCTTGCTCTCTTCCTTCCTGAGCGGAGGAAACTCCGGAGGTTCGAGGTGCAGTTGGCGCGCGCGCCAGAGAGGACCGGCAGGGGAACCGCAGTGGGAGGGTGGCTCTCTGAAGCTTCGGCTGCCAAGCGTGTGTGTGCCCTGCCCTGACCCCTGAGGCCGCGGTCACAGTCGGTTCTGGTCCTGCCTCTCAGACTGGAGGCTGCGTTTGCCCACACGTCTTCCTTTCCTGGCAGGCTGCTCCCGGCCCCCGCCCCAGCAGTCTCAGCCTTCCCTGCTGCTGTCCCACTGTTACGACGCGCTGAACCCGCGCTGCGCTGAGCCCGGCCTCCACGGGTTCGCAAGGCCATACCATTGCAGTCTGACAGGGGACCCTCAGGAAGATTCTATTGCTCTGCAGCTGCAGAGAGCCCCCAGCCTCCAATGTCTGCCTCCAATGTCTGCGGAGGCTGACATTGCGGAGACCAGCGGACAGGGCCAAAGACAGAACCTTAGACCTTCTCTGGATGTGGCCCCGGGGGGATGTGGAGGGGTGGAATCCTTGGGACCCTACCTTGGGTTCTTCGGGGGGAATGGGGTGGGGGGTGGGGTGGGGGGCGGCGGTTTGATGCCCAGCGCTGGTTGGGTGAATGTGTGCCTGGGCAGAGTAGCAGGGGGCCTCCGAGGCACTGCCTCTCATCCTCAAAGGTGCAGAGGTGCCTGCCGCCCAGTCAGAGGGTGGCGACACGTTTCGGTATGGCTTGCGCGGCTTCTAAGTGGGACTTGAGCTGGATGAGTGAGTGGTCTTGGGATGGTGGGCCCAGGTTTGTAAGATACATGGAGCTGGGGCAAGGAGAGTCCAACCCCGGACACCGGTGTTGTCTACCCCTCCATCTCGGACTCCAGTACCTCTTCAGGAAGCCACAGAACTTTGCCCTGTATTTCAGGAATCAGCAGCCTCCGCGAAAGGAATCCGGGTGAGTGGGCAAGAGGAGGGGAGCTAAGCCCCCAGACTGGCCAGAGTGCCTCATGAAACCCTGGGAGTGGTCTCCCCGGCTAGCCTGATAATTGTTTCCCCATCGCTTCCCCATGAGCCTCACTGGGCCACAAATCGAGCTTAGGCCGGAGGCAGGTCATTGTGGGCAGGAGGGTTGAGGGGGGCACATCAGCCCTGGGAGGGGGGCGGGGGGCGGGGGGAGGCCAGGGGAAAATAGGGGCTGAGCCTGGAACATGAAGCTATGCTAAAAAGTAAAGAAATGTACAGTGACTGATGGGGTCATGTCCAAAACAGAAAAGAGCCGGTTGAAAAGGGTTCCCGCTGGCCAAATCGAGTTAATGATAACAGATTATAATCCGTTGACTAAAATAGGTACAGGGCCTAAAAGCGATGACACGCCAATGTCAATAAACACTAAGGACTGGATCTTGGTCTCTATATACTGTTCTCCAATAAAAAGAAACCAGGACTCTTTGGAAACCTGCCTAGCCTCACTTCTTTGGGTTGTCATTTTCCCATGGGGGCGCCCACGTACATGTAAACATCTGTATGTTTTTCTCCCGTTAATGTGTTTCAGGTCCTTTTTAATTCCCAGGCCCCGTTGGAGACCCTAAGAGGGTAAAAGGGAAGTTTTGACTGTGCTACAGCTTGACCCAGGGTGAAGCAATGGATGAACAGAAGGCGCAGGTATGTAAGAAAAATGAGGGCCTTTCCCTTGGTCTGCCTTTTTCTGACCTCCGTACAATGATCACATTCTCCTACAGTGAGAGGACGTGGAGGGGAGGCTAGGTTGGAGGCTAGTTCTGTGGACTAGAGGATCCTCTCCCTAAGTTCAGGGACTGGATAGGTTTTACTTAGGGGTTCAAGCAAATGGTGTTTAGAGACATTACCTGATGAAGCTGAACAAGGGAGTGTTCCCAGTTCCGTAATTTCTCCGCAGGAAGGACCAGTGTTACTAATTTGACCTGAACTCAAGAGGGAGTGCCACGACCAGCGAGGAGTGGGGGTACCTGAGTGGGGGCGATGGGAGATTGGAAAAGACACAACACAGACAGTTTAAGGAAAAGTGGGGACCAGGTGGGACATTGTCCTCTGATGGAGAGACAATGAGCCCTGAACATGGTCTCCGCGTTTATTTTACAGGGGTTGGTTAGAGCTCAAGGACGTTTTGCAAACTTAGGGAGACGCTGCAGGCACAGATTGTTCCGTTCCCAGGCTACCTAACTGATACATGTGTCCTCTGCAAAAGTTACAGCACATACAGCTGAAGCTTGCCGCTATTTCACTCTCAACCCCCGTAGGTTCTGGCTGTGTCAGCTGCTGGCTTGATCCGCCTTGCAGATGCAAGCCGTCAAGAGGGGCTTTGTTAAGCACTCAACCTTGGCTATGATTCCCGCCTTCACCGTCCCCCACAGGGAGAACCTGGGAACCTGCTGGAAACATTTTTTTTTTTTTTCTTTTAAGCCTGAGATCAAGAAATTAATTCACTATGCATATTAAAAGATCGTTATAGCCCTGCACGAGGGAGCGGTCAACAGCACAGCCAAGAATCCCTGGTCGCGTGGAATTCACATTCCCGTGGGGAACACTAGACAGAAAACTGAAATGGGTAGAGTATGTCAAAAACCAGCATTTCTCAAGCTTTATTGTGTATAGCAGCGGCTTTCTTTTCCTCTTTTGTGATCTTGTCACTTGTACTTGAAATATTTTGTAAAAAATTAGTCCTTAACGTGTTTTCCCCCATTACCACTCTGATTTTTCAACCGGCGTAAGCCACAAGGACTTCTAAACCACACAACACCTGAATATTCAGTCCGGGGCAACGATGATCTTCTCAAATTGCCCCACAGAAAAATGACCAGCAATTGCCCTGGCTGGTGTAGCTCAGTGGGTTGAGCGCTGGCCTGTGAACCAAAGCGTCGCTGGTTCAATTCCCAGTCGGGGCACATGCCTGGGTTGTAGGCCAGGTCCCCCGTGGGGGTCATGTGAGAAGCAACCACACATTGATGTTTCTCTCCCTCCTTTGCCTTCTCTCTGAAAATAAATAACATCTTTAAGGAAAAAAGAAAGAAAGAAAAGTGACCAGCAATCAGCAATTGTAGCGGTAAAGCGCTGAAAGAATCACACTTGGCCCCTTATTTTTACTTTTTTCCCATCTCCTCCGTCGAGCCGAATGAGCGGAACGGTGAGAGACAACTAACGTAGGCAGGTAAGCGAGACAACTTACAAGTGCGGAGCACTGCGAAATTACAGGGGCCAGCCGCAGAAAACACCCAAGACTCAGAGCAATACGAACGCGCCACGGAGAAAAAGGAAAAGCGGTAACAAGCACCTCAACTTAAGCTGCTCCCGCGGGAAGTAGACCATGGCGGCTAACGGACAGACAGCCACGGGGAAGCAAATAAAATAAAGTAAGAGAAGAAGAAAAAAAGGGGAGAAAACAAGCTAGAAAGAGAAGAAAAGAAAAAATGAAAAAAGAAAAAACGCAAAAAACGAAAGCCTTAACACGATGAAAGCCGCCATCCCCTTTCTAATATTCAGACGCTCAGTAAAGTCAGGGGAGAGCGCGAACGCAGTCCCCCACTACCACAAATTATGCAGTCGAGTTTCCCACATTTGGGGAAATCGCAGGGGTCAGCACATCCGGAGTGCAATGGATAAGCCTCGCCCTGGGAAAACCACCTTCGTGATCATGGTATCTCCCCTGCCAGGTAAGTATGAGTTGCTTCCCCCGCCTCCCCGCGAACCCTCACGCTCGCCTCCCTTTGCGCCCGCGGTGACCTTCCTCACTCGCGCCCCGCCCCCGCCCCTGCATTTCCCCCCCCGCCCCATCCCAAGCTCACCCATCGCGAGAACAACCTTGGCGGCGTTTGGGTCTCGGGACGGGGTCGCAGGGGCGCAGGCGGAGTACGACCGGCAACCTCTGCGCTCTTGCTCATCTGCATACGTCACGCCCCCCGTCGTGACGCCCCGTCTTGTCTCCCACTGGGAGCCGGACTCAGGCGAGAGCGGCTGTGGCTCTTCTAGTTGAAGTAAACGTTAGTTTGCAATTTAAAGTTCGGTTGAGGAGTGCCATCTTTCTCACCGTGTTTTTTTCTAAAATTTTTCCCAGTGGGAAAATCAAAGTTTGGGGCTTATGGTTTTTCTTCTTTCTATGATTTTATTTTTATTTATTTTTAGAGAGGGAGAGAAACATCCATCGGTTGCCTCTCACACGCCCCCAGCTGGGGACCTGGCCTGCAACCCAGGCACATGCCAAGACCCGGAATGAACCCGCGACCTTTCTAGTCCCACACCAGGC
>PVKU01014602.1:0-22221 GCA_004027475.1 Anoura caudifer | reverse complement strand
ACCTATCAGATGCACAATTCAAAACCCTGGCAATCAGGATGCTTACAGAATTGGTTGATTTTGCTCACAAATTAGATGAAAAAATGAAGGCTACAATAAGTGAAATGAAGAAAGATGCATGGGGAACCAACAGAGATGGGAGGAAAACTGGGACTCAAATCAATGGACTGGACCAGAAGGAAGAAAGAAACAACCAAACCAAAACAAGGAAGAAACAAGAATTCAGAAAAATGAGGAGAGGCTTAGGAACCTCCAGGACATCTTTAAACGTCCCAACATCCGAATTATAGGGGTACCAGAAGGGGAAGAAGAAGAGCAACCAGTGGAAAACTTATTTGAACAAATAATAAAGGAGAATTTCCCCAGTCTGGCAAAGGAAATAGTCTTCCAGGAAGTCCAGGAAGCTCAGAGAGTCCCAAAGAAGTTGGACCCAAGGAGAAACACACCAAGGCACATTATAATTACATTAGCCAAGATTAAAATGAAGGAGAGAATTCTAGAAGCAGCAAGGGATAAGGGGACAGTCACCTACAAAGGAGTTCCAATCAGACTGTCAGCGGATTTCTCAAAAGAGACCTAATGGGCAAGAAGGAGCTGGAAAGAAGTATTCCAAGTCATGAAAATCAAAGACCTACATCCAAGATTGCTCTATCCAGCAAAGCTTTCATTTAGAATGGAAGGGCAGATAAAGTGTTTCTCAGATAAGGTCAAGTTAAAGGAGTTCATCATCACCAAGCCCTTATTATATGAAATGTTAAAGGGACTTATCTAAGAAAAAGAAGATAAAAAATATGAACAGTAAAAAGACAGCAAACTCATAGGTATTAACAACCAGACCTAAAACAAAAGCCAACTAAGCAAACCACTACAACAGGAGCAGAAACACAGAAATAGAGATCACATGGAGGGTTAGCAATAGGGGAGTGGGAGGAGGAGAGAGGGGGACAAGGTACATAGAACAAGTAGCATAAATGGTAGGTAGAAAATGGACAGGGGGAGGGCAAGAACAGTGTGGGAAATGTAGAAGCTAAAGAACTTATGACACATGGGCATGAACTAAAGGGGGGAATGTGGGTGGGAGGGGGTGTGCAGGGTGGAGGGTAATGAAGGGGGGAAAATGGGACAACTGTAATAGCATAATCAATAAAATATAATTAAAAAAAAGAAACAACCAGAACAGGATCAGAACCATAGAAATGGGCATCACACAGAGGGAGTTCAGTAGGGAAAGGGAGGAATAGAGGGGAAAGGTACAGGGAAGAAGAAGCATAATTAGTAGGCATAAAATAGACAGGGAGAGATAAAAATGGTATAAGAAACAGAAGACTCAAAGAACTTATATGTACAACCCATGGACATGAACTAAAGGGGGTGGAATGCTGGAGGGTTGGGGGGCAGGGTGGATGGAATATAAAAGGGAAAAATTGGGAAAACTATAATAGCATAATCAATAAAAAAACTTAAAAAATAAAAAAGATATTTATATAAGGCATTATATATGTATATATGATTAATTTTAGATTCTACTTCACATCACAAGTTATTAGAAGATAAAATTTCAATAATTGATGCCATTTATAATACCATAAAATATCTCAACAAATAAATCTAGAAAAGATTTGCGAGATGTTGACACCAAGAGCAGTACAGTAATAATAAAAGAAAGTAAAGAAGTACAGAACACCTAAATAGAAGGAATGGCATTTCATGGTAAAGGATAAAAGCCTCAATGAAATAAAATTGTCAGTGTTCCCTAAAATAACCTTTTAATTGTCTCAATCTCAACTAAAATCTAAGTTGCATATCTTCTTAAATTAAAACTTCAGGTTGATTCTAAAACCTGATATATATATTTTTATATATGATATATATTTATATAATGTATCATATATGTGCATGTATATATATACACATACATATATAAAAAATGAAACCTAGACTCTAGTTCACACTACACATATAAATTATTTTGAGGTAGATTATAGATCTGATAAGTTTGATAAAACAAAAAAGCTTTTGACAATTACATATGATGATATTATTCTTATAATTTGGGTTAGGCAAAGTTCTTTTAAACAGAACACAAAAAGCCCAGACCATAAAGGAAATAACTGATTGACTGGATTACACAAAAATTAAGACTTTCTGCTCATCAAAACACACTATTAAGGGTATGAGAGTTAAACTGCTGCAGAGAGGACTTCTGAAATTCTAGCAATCATTAAGAAAATAGCCAATGAAACTTTAAAACAGGGGAAAAGACTTATAAATCACTTAACAAAAGGTCTGTATCAAAATTGCTAGCAGAGACTTCTGACCAAGATGGAGGCATAGCTGGACGCACTGTGTCTCCTCTCACAGCCAAGATTAGGGAATACAAAAATATAGAACCAAAAAAAAAAAGAAAACCCAACCATGACAGAGGGAGGATTCAATTGTGTGGGAGTCCAACAACGATTCACCCAGACCAGCGACCAAAGGAGGCCCCGCGACCAGAGGAGGCCCTGCAATATGGGGCTGGCTCTGCAACTGGAGGAGGCTCTGCGACCGGGGGATGGCTCTTCAACCACAGGAGCCCCTGCATCTGGAGGAGGTCCTGCATCTGGAGGAAGCTCTGTGATTGGGAGCGGCCCTACAACCCAAGGTGGCCATGGGACCAGGACCAGGGGCAGCTCTGCAATCAGGGGCAGCCCTGCGACAAGGGGTGGCCAAGTGACCAGGGAAGGCTCTTCGACCAGGGGCAGCTCTGCACAGGGGGTGGCCGAGTGGGCAGGGCAGGTTCTGTGACCAGGGAGCGGCCCTGAGACTGGGTGTGGCCCTGTTACAGGTGAGTCCCTGGGACCAGGGGCAAGCCACCTGAGTCAGGCCTGGGACCAGGCCTGGAGGTGGCTATGCAACCAGTGGCCCTGTGACCCAAGGAGTAGGCTTTGTGGAAGACCCAGAGCACACACCCATGATCCTAGTTGAAACAGTGGAAACTGTGAATACCAGGATACCCGAAGGAGACTGCACCACTGAATCTCACAGCTATTCTACCACAGAAGTTCACACCATAAACCCAGGGAGCCAGAAGAGATCAATTTAAGAAGCTGAGGCTAACAAGAAGAGTCTCACACACAATGGGAAGACAAAGAAACAATCCCCAAATGAAAGAAAAGGAGGAAGCCCCAGAAAGAATGCTAAATGAAATGGAGGCAACTCAATTATCAGATTTTGAGTTCAAAGCAATGGTTGTCAGGAAGTTCCAGGAGCTCTCAATGAGCTACCAGAAACTACAGGGAAGCTACAATGAACTCACTGCAAACTATATCAACATGAAAAAGGAAATAGAAACTATCAGCAAGGGCCAAGAGGAAATTAAGAACACAATTTCTGAACTGAAGAACACAGTGGAAGGAATGAAAAGCAGAATCGATGAAGCAGAAGATCAGATCAGCAAGTTGGAGGACAAAATAGAAAAAAACACCCAGAAAGAGCAAGAAAAGGAAAAGAGGCTCAGAAAGAACAAAGAGGGATTAAGAGAAATGCAAGACAATATGAAAAATAATAATATCCATATAATAGGGATTCCAGAAGGGGAAAAACAAGAGCAAGGGATAGAAAACCTATTTGAAAAAGTAATGAGAGAAAACTTTTCTAATTTGAGGAGAGAAAAAGCCACATAAATCCAGGAATCACAGAGAGTCCCAATCAAGAGGAACCCAAAGAGGCACACTCCAAGACACATCATAATTAAAAATGGCAAAATTCCAAGACAAAGAGAGAATCATAAAGGCAGCAAGGGAGAAAAAGGAAATAACACACAAGGGAGCCTCAATAACATTTGCAGCTGACTTCTCAATGGAAACGCTCCAAGGAAGAAGAGAATGGCAAGAAATACTCCAAGTAATAAGAACCGAAGGCCTGCAACCAAGACTACTTTACCCAGCAAGGCTTTCAATCAAGACAGAAGGCCAAATAAGGAGCTTCCCAGACAAAAGAAGTCTAAAAGAATACACCTCTACCAAATCAGTTCTGCAACAGATGCTAAAGGGATTGCTTTAAGGAAAGGAAGGGGGAGAGAGAGAGAGACAGACACATAGGTACAAAAATGGCAATGAATTAGTATCTATCAATAATGACATTAAACGTAAATGGATTAAATGCTCCAATCAAAAGACATAGAATAGCTGAATGGATATGAAAGCATGACCCACACATATGCAGCCTACAAGAGACTCACCTCAGGACAAAATACCTACACAGACTCAAAGTGAAGGGCTAGAAACAAATTTTCCAAGCAAATGGACAGGAAAAGAAAGCCAGAGTAGCAATACTCATATCAGACAAAATAGACTTCAAAAGAAGAGCCATAAAGAGAGACCCAGAAGGTCACTTCATAGTACTCAAGGGAAAATCCACCAGGAAGACATAAACATTGTAAATATATATGCACCCAATATAGGAGCACCTAAATACATCAAGAAAATCTTTGGGGACTTCAGGAAGGATATTGAAAGCAACACAATTATACTAGGGGATTTTAACACCCCACTGTTAAAAATGGACAGATCTTCTAAACAAAAATATCAACAAAGATATTGTGGCATTGAACAACACTCCAGATGAAATGGATTTAACAGATGTATATAGAGCCCTTCATCCCAAAGAAACTAAATACACATTCTTTTCAAATGCACATGGAACATTCTCAAAGATAGACCACATGATACGTCATAAAACTAACCTCAACAAATTCAAGAAAATTGAAATCATACCAAGCATTTTCTGTAACCACAAGGGACTGAAACTAGAAACCAACCCCAAGGGGAAAAACCCAAAATACTTAAAATCATGAAGGTTGAATAGCATGCTATTCAACAATGAGTGAGTCAAGAATGAAATTAAGGAAGAAATCAAAAAGTTTCTGGAAACAAATGAAAATGAACTCACAATGACCCAAAACTTATGGGACACAGCGAAGGCAGTCCCAGAGGGAAGTTCATAGCAACACAGGCCTACCTAAAAAAGATAGAAACATTTCAAACAAACAACCTAACCCTATGCCTACAAGAACTTGAAGAACAACAACAAAGACAGCCCAGAGCAAGTAGAAGGAAGGAAATAACCAAGATCAGAGCAGAATTAAATGACATAGAGACTAAAAGCACAATTCTAAGGATCAATGAATCCAGGAGCTGGTTCTTTGAAAAGATAAACAAAACTGACAAGCCTTTAAGCAGGCTCATCAAGAAAAAAAGAGAGAAGACCCAAATAAACACAATCAGAAATGAAAAAGGAGAGATTACAACTGACACCACAGAAATACAAAGGATTGTAAGAAATTACTATGAAGAACTGTATGCCAAGAAATTTGAAAACCTAGGTGAAATGGACAAGTTTCTAGAAAAATATAATCTCCCAAAACTCAATGAATAAGAAGCAGAAAACCTGAACAGACCAGCAGATGAAATTGAAGCAGTAATCAAACTCCCAACACACAAAAGCTCTGGACCAGATGGTTTCACAGGAGAATTCTGCAAAGCATTTAAGGAAGAGCTAACCCCTACCCTTCACAGACTATTCCAAAAAATCCAAAATGATGGAGGACTCCCAAACTCTTTTTATGAAGCCAGCATCATCCTAATCCCAAAACCAGATAAAAACAAAACAAAGAAAGGAAACTTCAGGCCAATATCACTGATGAACATAGATGCTAAAATCCTCAACAAAATATTGTCAAACTTCATCCAACAATGCATTAAAAAGATCATACACCATGACCAAGTGGGATTCATCCCTGGGATGCAAGGATGGTTCAATATTCACAAATCAGTAAATATAATATATCACATAAACAAAAGCAAAGACAAAAATCACATGATCATGTCTATAGATGCGGAAAAAGCATTTGATAAAGTATAACACCCATTTATGACAAAAACACTCAGCAAAGTGGGAATAGAGGGAGCATTCCTCAACATAATAGAGGCAATATAAGAGAGGCCTATAGCCAACATCATACTAAACAGGCAAAAACTAAAATCTTTTCCACTAAGATCAGGAACAAGACAAGGATGTCCACTTTCACCACTTCTATTCAATATAGCATTAGAAGTCTTAGCCACATTGATTAGACAGGAAAAGGAAATAAAAGGCATCCAAATTGGAAAGGAGGAAACAAAGCTATCATTGTTTGCAGATAACATGATAGTGTACATAGAAAATCCTATAGACTCAACCAAAAAGCTTCTCAACCAAATAAATGAATTTGGGCAAACAGCAGTATACAAAGTCAATATCCAGAAATCAAAGGCATTTTTGTATACGAACAATGAAACAGCAGAAGCAGAAATCAAGAAAAAAATCCCATTCAATATAGCAAAAACAAAAATAAAATATCTAAAAATAAACCTAACCAAGGAGGTAAAAGACCTGTATGCAGAAAACAACACAACACTGAAGAAACATAATGAAGGAAGACACAAACAAATGGAAACATATACTGTGTTCATGGATTGGAAGAAACAACATCACGAAAATGTCCATACTACCCAAAGCAATCTACAAATTCAATGCAATACCTATTAAAGTACCAATGACATATTTCACAGACATAGAATAAAGACTTCAAAAATTTATATGGAACCATAAATGACACAAATAGCTGAAGCAATTTTGAGAAAGAAGAGCAAAGTAGGAGGGATCACAATACCTGACACTAAACTGTATTACAAGGTCACTGTAAACAGCCTGGTACTGGCATAAAAACAGGCATGTGGACCAGTGGAACAGAACAGAGAGCCCAGAAATAAACCCAAGTCTCTATGCCCAATTAATATTTGACAAAGAGGGCAGCAACATAAAATGGAATAAGATAGCCTCTTCAACAAGTGGTGTTTGGAGAACTGGATAGTTACATGCAAAAAAATGAAACTCGAGCACCAACTTACATCATACACAAAAATAAATTCAAGGTGGATAAAAGATTGAAATATAAGCCGTGGCACCACTAAAGTCCTAGAGGAGAACATAGGCAGGAAAATCTCAGATATTTCACACAGCAACATTTTTACTGATATGTCCCCTAAAGCAATGGACATAAAGGAAAGAATAAAGAAATGGAATCTCATCAAAATAAAAAGCTTCTGCTTGGCAAAAGAATACAGTATTAAAATAAAAAGAGAACTGACTGTATGGGAAAACATTTGCCAATGATACCTCATACAAGGGTTTAATCTCCAAAACATATAAAGAACTTACAGGACTCCACTCTAAGAAAACAAACAACCCAATTAAAAAATGGGCAAAGGACATAAACAGACATTTCTCCAAGGAGGACATATAGAGGATCCAGAAACACATGAAAAGATGCTCCATATCGCTAGCTATCAGAGAGATGCAAATTAAAACCACAGTGAGACACCACTTCACACCAGCCAGAATGGCCATCATGAACAAAGCAACAAACAACAAGTATTGGAGAGGTTGTGGAGAAAATGGGACCCTAGTGCACTGTTGGTGGGATTGCAGACTGGTACAACCACTATGGAAAACAGTATGGAATTTTCTCTGAAAACTAAAAATGGATCTGCCTTTTAACCCAGCAATTCCACTGCTAGGATTATATCCTAAGAACCCTGAAACACCATCCAAAAGAACCTTTGCACCCATATGTTCATAGCAGCACAACTTACAATAGCCAAGTGTTGGAAGCAACCTAGGTGCCCATCAGTAAATGAATGGATCAAAAAACTATGGTACATTTACACAATGCAATTCTATGCGGCAGAAAGAAAGAAGGAGCTCATAATTCTTTGCAACAGCATGGATGGAACTGGAGAGCATCATGCTAAATGAAATAAGCCAGGCAGTGAAAGACAAATACCGTATGATCTCACCTTTAACAGGAACCTAATCTACAAATAAACAAACAAGCAAAATATAACTAAAGATACTGAAATTGAGAACAGACTGACAGTCACCAGGGGGGAGAGGGGAGGGAATTTCAGGGAATGATACAGTGTATGACTCTAAAGGGGAAGGGTTTACAGGAACAAGTATAAAGGACACATGGATAAAAACTAGGTGGGTGGAAATGGGAGGGAGGTGGGGAGGGCTGGGGCAGTGGGCTGGGATGGGAGTAAAAGACAGAAAACTGTACAAGAACAACAATTAAAATAAATTTTAAAAAATAAAATATTAAAAAAACAAAATTGCTAGCAAATATGAAAATGATGAGTTATCACAGAAATGAAAATTATAGTACATCTGATGCCACTATCAGAATGTCTATGACTGAAACCAAAAAGCAAAACAGTAATAACCCTTTACATCTAAAATTTTCATATACTGCCAATGGAAGTGTAAACTGGTACACTCCTTTGGAAATCCATGTACATTATCCACTAAAGCTAAACATACTGCATGACCCAGCAGTTCCATTGCCAGGCATGCACCCAATGGAATGATGTGTATAGGTTCATGAAAAGATACATATATATGCAAATACTCATAACTGCAAGGTTTATGTAAATACAAAGTGGAAACAACACTAATGTTTATCAACACCAGGGTGGATAAAAACACTTGGGTATATTCATAAAGTCCACTACTATAAACTAATGAAATATATGAACAATTGCTATATCCAACACTATGAACAAAAGAAGTCAGACACAGACAAATAATTCTGCACGAAACTATTCACATTAATTCAAAAATACATACAGAACTAATCCATGCTTCTAATAATTTATCTGCTTGTTTCACTAATTTCTATTTCTTATGTTAATATTAAATTAACTTTATTTTTATTAAAATAGACTTGATTTATCTTTTTTATTAAGCTCATATAAAATGATATATTATTTTAAATATATATAATTTTAGGAGCACACAGTTAATCATTTTGGTTTGTTTTTTATTTTATGCAATCTAAGATCATTTTTTAATATCTGAGTTTAGCTCATTTATATAAATCGTGATTATATATATGTTTAGTATAATAAGTTAAGAAGTTATGTTTGAGGATAATCATATAGGGTTTGTGGAGAACATTTGTATCACTATATTATTCTATTTTTGGATCAAAGTGGCAGTAAATGTGTATCAATCTATACCCTTAATATTATATAACTTTTGGGACATATACTATGTGTTCAATAAAAAGGTTTATTTAACAATTTATATGAAGAAAGGGTGTTCTAATGAGAATTTGAGGATTTAAGTACCCCCCCATATATGGCTGTGTGATAGGTATAACATTACATTTCTAAATAAAAATATTTACCAACCCATAGTGCAAACAAAAACAGAAATAAATAAATAAAGCCAGATTTAAAATTAAAACATGGAAGAAGAAGCATCAAAATTATTAGAAGGAATAAAGGAGAATATATTTATGGCATCAGAGTAAAACTCATTCTTCAAGAAGGAGGTAAAAAAAATCCTTAATCAAAGAGAAAAAGGTAGTACAATCTGAGTTCATGAAAATACAGTTCTTTATAACCACAAAATCCACAATGGAATTTGACTTCAGGTGGTAGACACACAATGCAATATATACAAATCATGTATCATAGAAATGTACACTTGAAACCTATATAATCTTATTAATCAATGTAATCCCAATAAATTTAATAAACACCTACAAAAACTGTAAGAAAAGTTAAAGGAAATAGGGTCAATTAGGAAAATATACTTACACTGTATATAATAATGTTCAGATTTTGGGTTGGGGATGTAAATTTGAAGAACAAATTTTAATATTTACTGAAATAGAAAATGACTCAGCAAAAAGAATGTGTACATAGGATTGTGTATATATATCCTAAATGTTATTTTAAAAGATGAATTAAATATAATTAAATATAGCATTGCTAAACATAATATATTTAGTATACTGAATATATAGTATAATATAGTATGTTATATATTTAATATTATACTATATATTTAATATATTTTATTGTATCTTTAATATATTTTATTATATATTATAATGTATTAAATATAATATAATATAGTAGTACAAATATCAGACAATTGGAAAAGTTAATCATTACATAGGGCAAGATATTAAAATATATTTTGAATGCAGCATGACATGTGCATAGTGATCATGTTTATATAAATTTAAAACTCACATACACTCAAAATGCTAATATCTTAAAGCAATGTTAGACATCATTCTTGGAAATACTGTGTGTGTGTAAAATTTTAAAAATGGATTGGATTCTAGATAGAGGTTGTTCCTGACCAGTGCTGGGATATGAGATATGAGAAAGGAGTGGGGGAGAAGAATGACACAGTGTATGACTCTAAATAGGAATTTGCTTTAGCTGTAAAAAATATTTTTTCTTTAAAAATATGAAGCAAATATTAAAGAATTTGAAATGTTTCAAGTTCTTGGTGGAGAATTTTGTCATTTAATTATTTAATATTTAGTGAAACTGTATGGAAGGTTTTTTACTGGTGACATAAATAGACAAATTTATGCAGTTGTGAGTGTTGGGAAAGTGCTTTGGAGAAATCATATGAAAGATCAACTCCAGACCCCAAAAAAGGAAATTTCACATGTCATGTTGTAACCGAAGTACAAAGCCCTAGATATACACCACTGAAGATTTGTGTTTATTGTTCACCTATCTTGTATCAGCATTTGAATTGGGAGAGGGGAGAAACAGGGAAAGGAAGCTCTGTGATATTTATGTATTTATTATTTCAAAAAGTATTTATTGAGAAAGTACTAGGTATTATACTCTATTCTAGCTTCTATCTGTTCACATGTAAAAGTTTCATTCTACCTTCACTAAATGTGTTGAGTCTCCTCATAAGTGCAAATTGCTATGCAGCACAGAGGAAAACATCCATTTGTGGGAAAAGCTCTCATTCCAGAGAGTTCTTGAAAAATGAGGTATATGGTAGGAGCTGAAGGAAACTGCAGAGCCCTAAATGTAAAGAAACAGAAGCATAAAAGATTAGGGACATTTGAGTCTTTGAAATCATCTTGTCTTGTTGGAGCAAAGACTGTCTGATGAGAACCAGAAGAACTGAGGCTGGAAATCAACCCGAGGCATTGCAGCCAAGAGCTCTTTAAACTCTCTCATTTGTTTGGGTGATAAGAACCATCTAAGCATTTCCACATAGGGGATAATGAAACAAATTACTATTTTGGAAACAGCATCTAGTCAGCTGGGTAAAGGAAGTTCTCAAAGGAACAGAGACCAGAGAGAGAAAGACAAATTAGACTGCTAAAAAAAAAAACAGAGACTAATAAGTTAGAGGCAGTATAGATGAAAAGCAGGGGAGAATTTAAGAATGAAAAGGGGGTATGTAGTATGGAGAGATTTAATAGTTATTTGTGTATTAGAAGGCAGGGAGAGGAGAGATGTGACAATGACTGAATTTTCACAGCTTAGAATAAGCACTTGTGAGTCAGCCTGTGATGTGCAGTTGGCAGGTGAAAATAGCAAAACCAATTATGGGTTGTCTTCTACCCATACATTTCTGGAATACTATAATGAAGTCAGTTTCCTTTTTACTTGGGAATCCCATTTGGACTAATAATCATCAAAGTCAGTACTTACTGAGCCAGAAGTTACTGTCCTAAAGCACAGTCATTACTGATACACCTTTGAGGAAGAATCTGTTTTCCTTTGACAGCATACTATGAAGTAAAAATTTCCATACAGAAATAGAGAAATATTCCCACAGGAAGACACTGAGAGAGAATAGTGATCATTTTACTTAATTGTCTGGTTCAAATGCTCTCTTAATACATGTAGACCAGCTCAAACACACACAGTCACTTTCTCTACCCTTAGAGTGTCATTATAGGAAAACAGTCCATGATCATTCCAGTAGCAATCATTTCAACAACGAAGTTCACTTGGTTTGCTTGTTTTCTTTTGTTTTTGCTGTTGTTTTTTTTTTTTTAATGAAACAGGGAAACCTAACTACTTTGATAATCAGAAACATGATTTTAAATAGTTTAACTTAGGGAAGTCAGAATAGGAACTAGAGGCTGAATCATTAATTTGGGGAAGTCAGAAGGTCTCACTGAGTATTTGCCAGTCATTTGCTTGTGTCTAGAAATTGATTACTTCTGGAGAGAGAAGATGGTGGGGATATAGGTGGGAGCTGAGCCTACTTGCTTGGCACCCAGCTGGGACACTTAGCCAATCTTATGACAGGCAAAGTGAACAGCCAACAGAATCTCAGCTGATGTGTAGTTTGGAAGTCAGAGTGTGCAGAGGACACTTCAAAATGGGTGGTAAGGAGGTTTTATATGCCCATAGGGAAGGTCCCCAGGCCTGATGACAGAGACCAAGGCTGCCGTAGGGACAATATTGGAGGAGAACCAGGTCAGTGATAGTAGCCTAGCTCCTCCCTCCCCTCCCAGGGCAGGGAAGTTCCAGGCTCACACCAAGAGAGACCTGGACACATAAAGTTGCTGGGAGGAAAAGAAGGCAGCAAGCGATACACAGCTGGCAGGGAACCACAGCTGGGACAGTGGTGGATGGCTGGGGCAGTTGCCACTGGCTGGGACAGTACCAGAGAAAATGGGGAGCCAAGTGACACCTGGAGTTGTGAGAGGAGATGGGTCATGACTGGCAGTGATCTATATAGACTCTGGACTGGTCAAAGAGATGGTCTGTATGGAAAGCCCTGTGCCTGTGAAGAACAGCAGGCCGCACCCAAGGACCTTGCATGCACAGTGACCTCAAGTGCACAGGGTCCTTGCAGGCTCAGTGGTTGGGCCAGTGAAGAGGGATGAGTGGAGGCAGGATTCACTCCCACTCAGTGCAACTCATGGACTGATGAAAGGGGTGCAAAGCCAGGTGGCTTATCCACGCCAGACTTGCACAAGTGCACAGAGTGGACAGTGTGGGCCACATAGGGCTCTGAGGGCATGAGCTGAAAACTGGGTACTTGTGATTACTGTAGCCCAGACTGAACCCCCTTCCTTGTGGGACCACAGGAAAGGAAAACATGGAGCCCAGCTCCCCTCTGCCTGCAGGAACCTAGAAGATCTCTAAAACCAGCTGGGCAGGCTTAACAATCAGCAAGATGCTCCCCTGCCCCACCCTGCAAGAGTAAGGCAATAAGACCTGGAGCTGAGAGAAAACCAGAGACAGATCCAGAAGGAAGTCAGAAGGTGATCACCAACAGCTGAGACAAATTTCCACTTTGCTCTTCATCAGAACTTGCATGTGTTTTTTTTTTTAATTTCTTTCCTTCTTTTCACTTATTTAGGTCTTTTTAGTTTGTTTTTATCTTTTTTTATTCTCCCTTTCATTGCATTTTAATTTTTATTCTTTCACTTCACTTGTGTTCCAAATAACGCACTATTCTTGGCTTTTTACTTTTAATTCTTTTATTCAGGTTATATATTTTTCATCACATTATTGTTATTCCAAATGCCACACAGCACCCTTCTCTGGTCTTAATCCATTTAGTCAACTTCCTGAGCTTAGTACTGTTGTGAACTTTATATTCTCTCACACTATGACATGTTTCTATCCCTGACTCTCACTATTTCTCTTCCATCTAACCTCACCTAAGTGCTCTTCTTTAAGTCAGCTCACATTCCTTTTCCCCCTCTGATAAGACTTATTTCTTTTCCAGCTTTTATAAACAGTGGCTAGTTGGGTGAAATACCAGTTATTGCTGTACTTCTCCAAAGGAAATGCTATATTTTTCACTATTTGTTTGTACTTTAAATCCCATAGAATTCTCTCCCCCTGTCTTACTCCCCTTTGCCTTCCCCCTACCCCTCATCAGTTGAGTGAGGAATTTTATTTCATTGTTTTCACTCTCCCTCCCCTGCCCAGCCTGGGTTTTACTACTTTCTCCTATTAGTTTGCCTCCACCATCCTCTCAAAATCATATTTATTTACTGTAGACATCTTATATTCACTTTTGCCTTTCAGCAATATTCTAATTCCTGTTCTAACTTTATTAAACTTCATTCAGCTATCATTGCTATTGACCCTGCTATGGTTTTTCTGCACTTTTGCTCTCACTGGTCCAGTACCTTCTCAATTTTCAAACTTCAAACCTTATAGTATACTCTTCCCTTTCTTACCCTATTGTGCCCATTGCCCTTTCCAGTTTTACTTACATTTTAAATGTTGTTCTCTCCCTTTCTTCACCTTCATTCTATCCCAAATCTTATCAATTCTTCCCCCACCTTCCACTATTTTCAAAGAGATTTTTTTTCAAAAGGGGAATTGTGGCATGCTGTGGAGGGTCTTTGCTGGCTCAGCAGCTGGAAGTGGGAAGAAGAAGGAGTGGGGCACTATTTGCTTCCACTCAGGTGTAAGCAAACAAATACAACTAGACCACCAACTTACACAATACACCAAAATAAACTGAATATGGATAAAAGACTTACACATAAGTCATAATATCATAAAGCTCCTACAGAAAAACATATGTATCAAAATTTCAGATATCCTCCCAGCAATATTTTCTCCAGTGCATCATCTTAGGTCTGGGAAATGAATTGAAAATAAACAAATGGGAATACATCAAATTAAACAGCTTCTCCATGGCTAAAGAACTTATCATCAAAATGAAAAGGAGCCAGATGTATGGAAAAACATATTTGCCAACAATGACTCAGACAAGTGTTTGCTCTCCAAAATATGTAAAGAACTCATACAACTCAATGACAGGGATAGGAACAGTTCAATTTAAAAATGGGCAACAGACTTGAATAGACACTTCCCCAAGAAGGATATACAGAGGGCACAGAAACATGTGAAAGGATGCTCAGTATCACTAGCCATCAGAGAGATACAAATTAAAACCACAGTGAGATACCACTTCACACCAGTCAGAATGACCATCATTAACAAATCAACAAACAAGTGTTGGCAAGGATGCAGAGAAAAGGGAACCCTAGTTCACTGTTGGTGGGAATGTAGAATGGTGCAGGCACTGTGGAAAGAAGTCTGGAATTTCCTCAAAAAAAAAACTAAAGCTTGAACTGCCTTTTGACCCAGCAATTCCACTGCTGCAAATTTACTCTAAGAATCCTGAAACACCAATTCAGAAAAACCTATGTACTCCAACATTCATACCAGTGTTATTTACAATAGCCAAGTGCTGGAAACTGCCTAAGCACCCATCAATAAATGAGTGGATAAAAAATTTGTGGTACATTTACACAATGGAATTCTACGCAGCAGAGAGAACGAAGGAAACTCCTGCCCTTTGCGACACCGTGAATGGAACTGGACATTATGCTAAGTGAAATAAGCCAGACAGTGAAATACAAATGCTATATGATGTCACCTGTAAATAGAACTTATTCAACAAAACAAATGAATTAGACAAATAGAACCATAGGCATGGCAACAAGGAAGAGTCAGCGACCAAGAGGGAAAGGCTGGAAGGATAAGGGAGGAAAGAAGAGGAAGAGTCTAGTTAAAAACAAATATAAATGTTCCATGAACATGGACGACAACATGGTGTGGATTGACCCTCAGAGTGGCAGATGGGCAGAACAGGGGAGAGCAATAGGGGAAAATTGAGACAACTGTAATAATATCACAGTAAAATAATTAAATAAAGTGTTTAAAATTGAAAAAAATAAAATTTATGTAAGGTTCAAATATATTTCATTCTTTCCCTCAAGTATAAGTTTGAGAGATATATTAAAATATGTAATTATATCAAACCATGTTATATAATTTTCTTTCTCCTCACAAGATATAATTGGTAACACACTTGCTTTTTGAAAATTCATTCAGCAATGAACAACCTGAAGCTCTAACAAGCTGCTGACCTGTGCTGGCTTCTCTTGCATTTTTATGAGATGATGTAACTCAGTCTTCCCACTGAAGTGTGCAGAGCTCTTGGCACCATCTTTGGTATTAATTTATTCAATCCAGAGTAATCTGTGTTTATAAAATGCTGGAATATGTCAGAGTGAACATTTAACTATTATTGTTGTCATTGACAGCAAGTGTTTATTGCTAAAAATGTCCCAGGCAGGAATGTGAACCTTAGGGGTTTATTTTAAATAAAGGAGAAGTTGAAATGAAGTAACCATTCCAGATAATGACAATTAAGTGCTACCATTGGAGTACAGCATTTATCCTTCAGACTAATAGAGATATTAGCACAGTTGGATTTCTTTTTTTTCCCCTACTTTCACAAGGATTCATTTTTTAACCTGGTCAGTCTCTTGTCTAAGGGTGTGATCAGCAGGTACTTGGCTCACCTGCTGGGGCAAGATGAATGGGGGAGCAGGGAATTGATCATTTCTGAATAGGGCAAGAGAGGACAGAAAATGATATTGACTATCAAGGACCATGACCTCTACATAAGGACAGAAAGAAAATAATATTTCGAATAGTGAGAAAATGAAGACATTTTATCTGAATTTCCATATAAGAAAATAGTTTCCATAAATGTCTTCATTTTCCATCAATTGTATATGTATAAAATATGTGTAGTGCTCATTGGTTGTAACATGTAATACCTGCTGTGAATGTTTACAGCAGCTTGTATGAATAAATATATTTCCTTTAGTAAAATCATTTAGGTTTCTGAAAAGTGCAATTGCATTTTTATACCCCTAAAATAGAACTGCTGATCAAATTTCCCAATATGGATATAGAAATGCGTCAAGATGAGTATTTCTCATGCTTGACAATTCACTGTGATACTGAAAACAATAGTTAGGAGGGATTTTTGTGGGATGTATATAAACACCTCACTGCGATGAGAAGGGGAAATTGTGTGTCTAAATGGAGTGTGTTTCCTGTGATACTGCATAGATTGCCACCCCAAGGGGAAGGCCAAAACTAGCATTGGCCACAGATGTGCATGAGGAAAAAAAGTGAAACAGAAAAAACAATATAAAGGAAGGAAAGGAGAGATAGTCTCTCCTCATCTTCATGCTCACAAATCCAGGACAAGATAGAATCTAGCAAAATTTAATTAAGTGTTCTGTATTTTATGTGGCAATCCTACTCTCAGAGTAAGCCAGCTATCTACTGATTCTCTCTCCCCCTCTTGTACACACACACATGCGTGCATGCACACACACACACACACACACACACACACACACACACACCATTTTCTTCTCTAAGATAAAAGCTATTTCAATTATTGCAGTTTGGCAGTGGGCTCATCATAAGTTACTAGCGCTGCACATACACGTAGAAGAAAGCTCAGTAGGTGTTTGGGTTTACCCATGTGCATTTGTTTAGTTTCCTTAAGATCAGCATGTGTGATTCATATGTTTGTTTTCTATACATGCCTCAAAGGGGTGGTTATGGCTTGGGACAGGATTGTGGTTTTTTTTACTTCCTTGCTCTAATACCATCTGGTGGTAGTCCGCATTCTACCCTTCTTCCAACAGTTTTCAGTTCTCTTCAGAAGCCTGTTTTAGCCTGCCCTGATTGATGCAAAGAGGCAAAGAGACATAATTGTCAATAGTGTTTTCCTGGATCTGTGTCTCATGAGTGGGCTTCCCAGAAGTTAACTCAGTTAAAGGCACCTGAAACTTGAGGAAAAACCTCACTATATTCCAGTATATTGTTGTTAAATAAATAAGGAAGTACCTAATACCTTTTATTTTTCGATCCATGCTAGGTCTTTTACACAGATCTTTATCTAGGTAATTCTTCAATCTACATTTATTTCAGTCTGCCCAAATATACCACTGTTGAATTACCTATCACCAATTAGAAACTATTCAGCAACTGCTAAATAAACTAGAATCTTAACTTTATTGGTTCACACTATTTCTATTACACCTTGAACCCTTCCTTAACTCAATGAACCCAGGGGGTGAAACCTGGATATTGGCTAACTGATTTGTTTTTACACTTTGCTACTACTTCCTAGGTTTCATCTTTCTATACTAAAGGAGGAGCTCTATCTTCCCAAAGCAAAGTACTAGCATATTCTATCACGTACAAACTCACACACACTATTTCATTATTTAATTAACACATATTTATCACATGTTTTTTGAGAATGGGGCCAATTAATACCTAGAACTATACACAGGCATGCTGTTTTATAAGTGCTATAATTCCTGTCAATGATATTTCTTATTGATTGGTGGCTGAGATGGGAATCACCAATTTCCACCTCTGGGGAATAGCTGCACCACACTGCTTCTTACTGCTTGGAATGTTTGATTGCTACTAGCTGTATGATTCATTTAAAAATAGCTGTTTTTTTCTCCACAATTTTGCCAGCACTTATTGTTTGCTGATTTGTTTATGGTGGGCATTCTGACAGATGTGAAATGGTATCTCATTGTGGTTTCAATTTGCATCTCTCTGATGGCTAGCAATGCTGAGCATCTTTTCATGTGTCTCTGGTCCCTCTGTATGTCCTCCTTGGAGAAGTGTCTTTTCAGGTCCTTTGCCCATTTTTTTAATTGGATTGTTGGTCTTCCAGGATTAGACTCATGTGAGTTTTTATATATTTTGGAGATCAAAACCTTGTCTGAGCTATCATTGGCAAATATGTTTTCCCATATGGTAGGTTCCCTTTGCATTTTGCTGATGTTTTCATTAGCTGTGCAGAAGCTTTTTATTTTGATTCATTCCCATTTGTTTATTATTTCCTTTATGTCCCTTGCTCTACAGGGACATATTGGAAATATTTTCAGGGACATATTTTCACATATTGGTGAAAATTGTTTCATGGAATATCTGATATTTTCCTGCCTATGTTATCCTCTAGAACTTTTATGGTGTCATGACTTATATTTAAATCTTTTATGCATATTGAGTTTATTTTTGTGTATGGTGTAAGTGTATTTGGCAAACAGTGGGATGCAAAGTCAACATTCAGAAATCAAAGGCATTTTTGTACACCAACAATGAAATATGGGAAACAGAAATCAGTAAAAAAAAATCTCATGCACTATAGCAACAAGAAATATAAAGTCCCTAAGAATAAACCCAATCAAGGAGGAAAAAGACCTGTACTCAGAAACTACACAATACTGAAGAAAAAAAAATTAAGGACAACAACAAAAAATGGAAGCATATACTTGTGTTCATGGATTGAAAGAATTAACACTATCAAAATGTGCATATTTTCCTCTGTGTGGCATCATGGGGTCAAGGATAGAGAGCTAGATTCTTATTTCTTCTGATATTTGTGTCTTTTGGTCTTTATTTCACAGATGATTGCAGAAAGACAGCACCCAACGTGCATAGCAGAGCAGATGGGGCAACCTAAATGTTTTTGGAACAAGTTACGGATCCTTTGTCATTTCTCTTAAACAAAAGAAACCAAAGAAATGATGGTTCTCAGCAGCTTTCATTATGTTTCTTCCTTTTGTTTTTCCTATAGAATACAGTCCTTTTTAGCAACAACATTTTCTTTTTTCTTCTTTATTATTCTTGTTTTTGTGACTCTTTAGGAAATGATAAAGTCAAGAATTTTGTCCAGGGTACACAGGCTATGTAGTGAGATGATAAAACATTTGAAACATTTGTCAACTGGAGCAGTGTTTAAGGAAGCTTCTTACTTATAGTTTTTTCTGACCCTGAGAGGAAAAAAGCACATCCTTACACAGAAGCAGAACTCTATCACCACAGTTCTGGTTTTGCAAGGCTCTACACTCTGCATGCAATGGTGCTACAAGAGTCTATGAGCTGTCAAAGTGAAGAGTGGGCACCAGACAATTATGCTACCTTACCACACTGGGACATTATGCAGAAACTGTATAATGATCCTAGAAAAATTATTCTCATCCACCTTTCTATAGGACCAGAGAAAAGCATTTCTTAAAAAACACAAAGGAAAATGATACTTTAGCAATACAAATATTATCTTTCAATAAGATTTTTCAGGCTGCAGTGGACAAGTTGTAAAAGCCCAAGATTTTATATGGACCTAGAGTCCATAGTGACTCTAAAGCTTTAGGATACAGGAATACTCATCTTGTATTAAAGGAAGTCCAAAGCTGGTAGGTGTAGCCATCGCATGAACATTTTTTCCACAAAATTTTTCATCTCCATATGGTGTGTTGCCCTTTATTTCTTTAGTAATTGTTGTCAAGCACCAAGCCACACAGGTTCTCCAACAGCACTATAAGCCCCAATAAATGTGTGCCCTCTCTAAGTTCTGAATAACAAAACAAATAGACTTCTCATGAGAAACATGAATTCTCATGCTGTTAACAATTTTGTTGCTAGACAATTTCCAGGACTGTAGACAAGGCAAGGCAACAAGAACACCTTAGAAAACTTTGCTTTTGTTGCGGACTTTTGGCGCAAAGCTTTTATTACAAAGTATTAATACATCTACAAAATTGTTTGACAATCATAATTGGATAATACTTTCACAGCCACTAAACTCAAATCATACATTTAAAACCCAAACTTTCTCAAGAAAAAAAGAGAGAGGACCCAAATAAACACAATCAGAAATAAAAGAGGAGAGATTACAAAACCCGATCTTTTAACCTTGTGTCATCTGTCCCTCCACATATGTTCTGGAATCCTGTCAGTTTTGGGGTGAGCTCAAGATGTTAATGCTCTGGTGATTCATGGTGATGTTGCTTACAATAGATCCCTCCCAGGTTCATGGAGTGTGAAAATGACAATTGCTTGTCCTTAAGAAAGGTTCTCACCTCCAGAGTCCACCAGAGGTGTCCCATATTGTCTATAGTACTGAGTTACCATATGGAAATATTTACATGACTAGCTATCTAATCACCTATATGGTATTCAATATCATTCAACATATCCTAATTGCAATATATCCTTTTGCTATGTGAACACCGAGCACCTTCTCAACGAAAACTGACTCTGCTCACCTCCAGATTGTGTGTTGGGAATATTCCCTCATTGCCAAGAGCTTTAATTGGCTTAAATGAAAAGGTGATATTAGTAAATTAATCTAGCATAACACCAGCCATGACAGCTTACTTCTCTGGTTTTCCAGAAGATACATTTAGACCTGCTGTCACTGTGCGGGTCCATGTATTTCTTCTCACACCTGGAGAGCCATCAGTCTATTTCTTCACAGGCCTGTTGACATTCTGAGTCTAGAAATATACATTGAATGAAACCTGTCATGTATTCTCAGATGTCATCCATGGGGTCCTGTTTCTTGACCTATATGTGGGGTCAAATTATGGATCTCTGAAAGTGGCAATGAAGTTCTAGGCCAACCCAAATATTTGGAGTAAATTTGGGTTATTTCTTCATGGAAGAATGCATCTGATACACCAGCTACCTCCAGATATGTTGTGATTCATTTGGCATAACTCAGTGAAACAAGTGCACACAATCCTGGACTTTAGTTTTAGTCAAAGTGTCAGTCACCTTAGATATCACTGAAGTCTCTTTTATATATGTCACAGATGGTACCCTCATATCCTTCTGTGCATCTGGATGCATTTCCAAATGCTGACCTGAAGGATGGGTCACAAGATTATGTACAAATTTAATTGATTTTGTATCCATAATAAATTCTTCATATGTCTACAGAAGATGGCTTTTGACACAGCATATATAGAGTATATGAGAAGGGCCTTGCATGACCCAGTGCTTTGTAAGAAGCATTCTGAAGGCGTGCCCTCTTCTTTTCTTTCCCACTGAAGCACTTGGCCTATCCCTGCTGCGATCCTCTCTCAAATTTACCATCACTGACCTGTGCCATATAGAGAACTTATGGCCAAATTTTATGAAGTGAGCTCAGTACAGTTAGGTGGGCATAGACTGATGAGAGCACCCTGAGGAGAATACTCCATTTCCTATCATCTGGGAATTTTTTAATCTCTCTGAGCTTAACTTCTACACCATTGGAAGATATGAAACACTGCTGAGGCAGAGAATTTCACATTCAAACTTGAACCCTCCTCTGATGAGGGATGAAATATTAAAGGGCAGATCTTGTTGATTATATTCTCATTTGTAGGGGGGATGGAAACAGGGGGAGGAGGTTGGAATGGCTCAGGTGATGGGGAGAAGTCAGGGTAGAAATTCAGAAAACAGTACTTGATCAATAAAAAAGATGATAGAATTGGCAAGATGGCGGCATGGTAAGAGGACGTACATCTCTTTGCCTCCCACACATAGGTCTTAAACTGGGACATTTTTCAAAGCAGCACAGCAAACAGACACCAGAAACACAGCATATTTGAAAACAGATTATCGAAAGTTGCAGTGGACGTTGAAAAACCGGACGGTAAGGAGAGTGCTCCGGCGGTGCAGAGACCAGGGCGGGGGCTGAGAAACC
>PVKU01014601.1:0-22253 GCA_004027475.1 Anoura caudifer | reverse complement strand
TGTGTGTGTATATATATATATTTATCTCCTAAACCCTAGTGTTTCAGAATGTGACTGTATTTGAAAAAAAGGGCTTTTAGGTAGGTGATTAAGTTACAGTGAAGTCACTAGGGCCACAATCTGCTCTGACTGATGTCCTTATAAAAATAGGAAATTTGGACTTCCGGCCAAGATGGAGGTGTAGGTACACACACTGTGCTTCCTCACACAACCAAAATTAAGGACAACAAAGATTTAGAAACAAGAAAATAAGCAAAACTGATAGAAAATTGAACTGTACGGAAGTCCAACAACCATTCATCCAGACCGGTAAGAGGGGCGGAGTCGTGGCAGGAAAAAGTGGAGGTGTGGACCCATGGCTGGCAGACCCCAGGCGCACAGGTGGCGGCTAGCGGACCCCGGGCACAAGGTGGCAACTGTGCAGACCCAGTGAAGCCGCGCAAGGTGGGTGGCTGACCAGGTGGTCCCACATTCCCACACAGACAATCCAGGCAAAGGGGAAGTGGCGGAAGGGACTGGAATCTGAGAGAGAGCAGAGCAAGCGCTATAGTTCCCTCTCTGACTCTGCCCCCACATACAGCATCACTGCCCAGCTACTGGGCTGCCCTGCCCTGGGGAACACCTAAGGCTCCACCCCTCACTACGTAACAGCCACGACCAGACCAAAAACAAACAAACAAACAAAAAAACAAAAATGGATCAAACCGGAGAACAAATCAAAGCCCCAGAGCCAATTCATTTAAGCAATGAAGAGATAGCCAACCTATCAGATGCACAGTTCAAAGCTCTGGTGATCAGGATGCTCACAGAATTGGTTGATTTTGCTCACAAATTAGATGAAAAAATGAAGGCTACAATAAGAGAAATGAAGGAAAACACACAGGGAACCAAAAGAGATGAGAGGAAAACTGGGACTCAAATCAACAGAGTGGACCAGAAGGAAGAAACAACCAAACAGAAAAGAAGGAAGAAACAAGAATTCAAAAAAACCAGGAGAGGCTTAGGCACCTCCAGGACATCTTTAAACATCCCAGCATCCAAATTATAGGGGTACCAGAAGGGGAAGAAGAAGAGCAACAAGTGGAAAACTTATTTGAACAAATAATAAAGGAGAACTTCCCCAATCTGGCAAAGGAAATAGACTTCCAGGAAGTCCAGGAAGCTCAGAGAGTCCCAAACAAGTTGGCCCTGAGGAGGAACACACCAAGGCACCTCATAATTCCATTAGCCAAGATTCAAATGAAGGAGAGAATTCTAGAAGCAGCAAGGAATAAGGGGACAGTCACCTACAAAGGAGTTCCCATCAGACTGTCAGCTGATTTCTCAAAAGAGACCTTCCAGGAAGAAGGGGCTGGAAAGAAGTATTTGAAGTCTTAAAAGTCAAGGACCTACATCCAAGATTGCTCTATCCAGCAAAGCTGTCATTTAGAATGGAAGGGAAGATAAAGTGCTTCTCAGATAAGGTCAAGTTAAAGGAGTTCATCATCACCAAGCCCTTATTATGTGAAATGTTAAAGGGGCTTACCTAAGAAAAAGAAGATCAAAAATATGAACAGTAAAAAGACCGCAAACTCTCATATATTAACAACCACACCTAAAACAAAAGCAAACTAAGCCAACAGAACCACAGAAATGGAGATCACATGGAGGGTTAGCAACAGGGGAGTGGGAAGAGGAGAGAGGGGGAAAGGTACAGAGAATAAGTAGCATAGACGGTAGGTAGAAAATAGACAGGGGGAGGGCAAGAATAGTGTGGGAAATGTCAAAGCTAAAGAACTATGACACATGGATATGAACTAAAGGGGGGAATGTGGGTGGGAGGGGGTGGCAGGGTGGAGGGGAATGATGGGGGAGAAATGGGACAACTGTAATAGCATAATCAAAATATTTTAAAAATAGGAACTTTGAATACAGATCTATTATATACAAGGAACACCATGTGAAGACACAGGGAGAATACAGCCACTTTTAATCCAAGGAGAGAGGTCTCAGCACCAACGTCCTGATCTTGAAGTTCCAAACTGAGAAAATAAATTTCTGTTCCATCTGATTTGGTTTCTGGTGAGGACTTCACTGACCTGGCCAACAGACAGCTGCTGTGTCCTCACATGTCTCTCCTTGGTGTATGTGTGAGGAGAGCAAGCTTTCTGGTGTCTCCTCTTAGAAGGACAGTATGCCCATTGGATCAGGACCCCACCTTATAACCTCACTTACCTTTAGAGGCTTCATCTCCAAATACAGCTACACAGGCAGTTAGGGCTTCAATATATGAATCTGGGGGGCACAAAACTTCATTTCATAACAAATGTCTACAACTATGCCAATAATATGGATAAATTTTAAAAATGTAAGTGCATACTGGGTGATTCCATTTATATAAAGTACAAAAACGTAAAACTAATCTACGTTGCTTGAAGACAAGATAATGCTTTTGTTGGGGAGATAGTGATTAGAATGGAGCACGAGGTGGAGGGACCTATGGGGATGGTGATGTTTAGTTTACTGATCTGGATACTGGTTACATGGTATGTTCAGTTCATGAAAATTCATCCAGCATTTTTATTTTGTAAATTGTAACTCATTAAAAACATTTTTAATAAAATCTGACGGGCCCAGTAATACAATGAAAGACACTTCCAAAGATTACAATCTTTGAGATGCCCATAGCCTTTAACTTTAGTACTTTACAAGAATCATAATTATTTCCTAATTCTTCAGGATTTGCTGTCATTTAAGAAAGTGGCACTGTATTCCACTAGCTGGTAAGGGACCCTCTGTCCTTAAAATTGGGCCTTGTGTGTTTCTATGTAGAAATTTTATGTAGGTTGATATAGATAGCTGCATATATATATATATATATATATATATATATATATATATATATGAATGTCCACAATCCCTATTTTTCCAATTCCCAAAATCCTAAAAGCTGAGGGCAAAAATGTTTTCTCATAATCCATTTGGTTACGAAGCCTGAGCTTACCTGACATCATCTGGTGGTGAAACAGCCTACTTACAGTCCCAGTTGGCATATTCACACTCATACATGTTTTTCCAGAAATATTAACATGTTAGATTATGGCATATTGGCCCAAACCCCTATGTGATATTATGTAAATACCTTACCTTTCTCAAAACTAAGAAATTCTGATTTTTGAAGCACCTGTGGCCATGCTCAAGGCTTTAGATCAAAGATTTTGGGCCTATGGATCTCTCCTAGTAGATATCTTGGAGCTGAGTAACATTTACCTCCCCACTCACCTCCACAGGCCTTTAGAGGGATGCATTTCAAATCAGTAAAGAGGAGCAGCACTGCTATTAGACTGACAGTTACCCCTTCCAAGACTTTCCCCCAAGTGGAAGCCATAAAACTCCCTGATAATGCAAAAAAATTGGCAATTTGTTTTCCTGATGGTAGCTCTTGGCTGTGTGGATGAACACTGATGTGCAAATCAGCAGTACAGCCTGATGGAAGACTAAACTGCAAGCAGTACATTTAACTGTAGAACTAGAGACATGCTCTAAAGGCTACCCTTGGCTGTGGCCAACAGCTAACCTAGTCCAGCAAGTGAGTCTTGGAAAATTAAAAATAATCAAAATGGGGAGCCCAATTACAAGAACTTTTGCTCACCAAAAGAATCCAGCATCAGATTCTGATAGGAGCGCCAAAATAGATTCTGTAGTCCAGTCATCTGAAGTGGCAATGTGACTCTCTGGGGCAGTGTGACTCTCTAGGGCAGTGTGACTCTGTGACCCATCTTGAAGATGGGAACTAGAGCCCCCCGCAGGCCATGCTGTGATCATCCAGTAATCTCATTCCATTATGACGCCTGCTGAGTCAACAATGGTTGCTAAAGACTGTTCAGAATCCTGCCAGATGTGCGATACAGGGGCTCACCTGCTTAGCCCGGGCCAGCCCCACCGTATGCCTGGTAGACAGCTCTGCCCTGTGCACCCTCTGGAAACCCAGAGTGCTTTAGGACACTGGTCCCTCACTCGGGTCAGAGCCCTGTTCCTGAAGTTCCCGCCAGGGGGCTCCATGAGCTTCTTTTTAACTCTGCCACTGCCCTGGAGACCCATTAATTCCCCAGCAGGGTGCTGGGCCTTCCAGAATAGAATATGTTAAAAAGGTAAGACAATAGATTTTAATGACTTTATTAACTCCCAGCTTCAGTCAGATCTTCTATCCCTTCATTAGCAAAAATCTAGATTTGCCACTTTGGCAAATACTGTGCTCAGTGCCACGGGAGAATGTAGAGTATTAAGACGGTTCCTCACTTATGTGTTGAAGTCCTAACTCCTAATGTTATTATATTTGGAGATACACCTTTTAGAAGGTAATTAAGGTGAGGTCACAGGTGTGGGGCTCCAATTGCTAGGACCAGTGTCCTTATTATACAAGGAACAGATACCAGAATTCTTTCTACCCACTACACAGAGGAAAGGCTATGTGAGGGCACAACGAGAACGCAGCTGTCTACAAGACAGCAAGAGGCATCAAAAGACACCAACCCTGACAGCATCTTGATCTGGGACTTCCATCCTCCAGAACTGAAAAATAAATTTGTTATTTATCGACCCAGCCTGTGGAATTTTTTTATGACTTGAGAGGAATGAGACACTCACCCTTTATAATCTAGGGATCAGAGGTAGCATATATATATATATATATATATATATATATATATATATACTAACTTACTGTATATTGTAGTTTGCATGGTAAATGACAAAATCTACAGGTAGTGTTAGGGAAATATTTGGTGACAGGATAATTAAGAAACACAATCTTAAAATTTATGAGAGTTGAGTTTTTTGTTATTTGTGATTTAGGGGCTGAGAAAAGGGAGCTGGGATTAAAAGCAGAGGAAGCATCTTGACCAAAGATACATATGTGGGCAATTGAAGCAGTATATAGGTAAGAGTAAATGTCTGTAGAAGGTAGGAGAGGAGAAGAATGGAGGAAAACTACGGTTGGACAGAGGACAGTCAATTTATTTAAATTTGTGGATTTTCTATAGGAAAAAGAACACTAGGATCAGAACCTGTACAAGATTACACATAGAGTGGTGCAAAAGTAGGCTTAAGTTGTGTGGAAAATAATACAATAATTAAAATAATACTACAAGAATAAACTGTTTTCCTCACTCACAACTGTAAACCTACTTTTGCCCCACCCTGTAAATGACTTACTAGCTATGTGACCTTGGGCAAATAACTTTGATAAGCTTGGACAAAACACCAATGCAATACAGGTTGTGGCCTGCTTAAACTTTTACCATTGTCTCTTCCTCAGCCCAGTTCTCTTAATATTAGATCTCATTTAAATAAAAATTAAATACTCCATATGACACTCCAAAAATCTTAAGGCACCTAGGCCAGCTCTCTGAGTCCCTCCTGTTAGTTACAAGGAAGGTCAAAAAAGAAAGCATGCAATACTATTTTACCAAATCCAAGGTTAAGGAGATGAGTTCTAAAAGGCAATTAATTTGGTTTCAGTTTTGTACACTTAGGAAAAAAATTGATACGAGGTAAGGCTAGAGTAGAATTCTCATAATAGAAAATAATTGGGAATTAAAAGCCAAAAATAAGCACACACACTGATCACCTGAGAACCTAGCCTTAGATTCTAAAGAATAATCCAAACTATGCTAAAATTACATTGATATTCACTACAACATTGCTTGCAACCATAAAAAAATGAGAAATGCCTGAAATTTTCAATAAAAGAAAAATGGCTCAATTGTTACATCCACTTGTTAGAGTATGATGCAGCCATTAAGCAGAGTTTATGAAAACCATATAAAATCCTTAATACTTACTATTAATTAAATATAAAAATTGATTTTTATATAAAAATATTCACATAAAAAAATCAGAATACAGTTGACCTTTGAACACAGGTTTAAACTGTGAAAGTCCACTTATACATAGGTTTTTTTTTCAATAAATATACAGTTGGCCCTCTGAAGCCACTTCACATTCATGGATTCAACCAACCGCAGATGAAGACAGTTATTTTCAACCTTCAGTTGGAAAGCCACGAACTTGCAAGGCTGAGCATACGCGTTTTTCTACACCATTTTATGTAAGGGACTTTGGCATGTGCAGATTTACATATCTGCAGGGGTCCTGAAACCAATTCCCCCAGATACCTAGGGATGTCTTAAATATCGGGGGAGTCAAAAGTTAGACATGGATTTTCAACTGCACAGGGTATAGGAAACCTTAACCCCCACATTGTTCAAAGGTCAACTGAAAATGCCAATAACAGATTGTGTGGAATTATGGGTCATTTTTTTCCCATTCTTTTCCCAACTATCTAATAATGTGCTTATATCTCAATTTTTAAAAAAAAAGTTCAGCAAGCATTTAGATGCAATACATGTTACCAGTGTACAGAAGTGCTAAGAGAATAGATTTAGGCTCTAATCTGAGTTTTTAGTTGTGCCTACAGTAACACAGTAGGGAAAGAATGGTAAGGGGGAAGATGGCAAAATTATTTTAGAAGTCAAAAATATAGGGAGGTCCTACATGCACTTATAAGGTGTTTTGGATGCTAAAGTATTTGAAATCCTCTGTATCATCTAAATAGAAAGTCAATTCTAAGTGACTAAAGTGAATTCTTAGGGAAGTAATTGGAGTACTCAAGATTTGGGCCAAGAGCAGCAGAGGTAGGAAGAGTAAAGACACAAGAACAGAACTCTGCCGCATGTCAGCCCTCAAGCTTCTCAGAGGTCTCCACAGAACCACCTGTCAGAGTGGCTCCCAACTTACATGTTTCTCCTTCATAGCAATACTCTATGAACTTATTATGCCTTGAGACTTTAAGTCAGACCCAATCTATCCTGGGTGTGATTGAAGCAGGAGACAGCCCAGAACTCAGACTGCACTGCTGTTGCTGGCATCCTGGTCACCAGGAAATGCTTTTAGCGCTTAGGTAGAATGAATAGTACACTAAGGAGGAAAGAGACACATCTCACATGCCAACTCAGTAGTCCTGAGTCTGGTCTGATAATACTGCCAGGTGTTCCAACATTGTGGCAGACCCTTCTGCGTGGCATGGGCCCAGCTCCCACTGGAAGATGCTCAGGACCCACACCTACAGGTAGGTTCTTTTGTGGGTAATCAGATTTGCAATATACTTAGGCTGTTTTTGAGATTTGCTCTTTGTCAAAAACCCCCTCACCCTGCAAGTACCTTGCAGGCCCAGTGTATGGCTGCCTATTCATTTGCTAATATCTTTCTGTGATGTAATAAGGGGCATTGGCTCCTTTGTTGTAACTGGGATAGTGAGGAGAACCATCTTGTAATGTGAGGATTATGATTAGAATAAAGGCCTGTCATGGCAGAGGCCGTGGCTTTGGCTCCTCTTGAGAGAAAAGCCAGTTTGTTTGTCCTTATTCCTCTACCAGACTCGGTAGTCTGTGTGTTTGTTTTAATTCATCCACAATGATGCGGACACTGCTGGCCGGTGTCCACTTCACAGCAAGAAACACTGTTAGCAAGGGAGGAGGGCAATCCTTGAGATTCTAGGTAGTGTTTCCACTCTGGAAAAGCCTTGAAACTGTGCTTTCATCCCAGGACCTGAAACATGGGGGAGGGTCCACAGTGCCCAAAGAAGCCCATAAAACAACTTGGGTTAACTATCTACCTCTGGTCACTATCAGCTTTACAAGGGAGTCCCTAATGCTTACACAAGAGCCCATAAATAACTTTGAGAAAGTCCCCCAACTTTAATTAACTGACTTTTGTCATGTACTTTGTTTTACAACAATATGAACAAATGGAGTCTGGAGCAAGGTAAGATTTGGGCTCACAGAACCCCACAGGTACCTACAATTGGTTAGTCGCACCCCTCAGGAATGCTGGCACCACATTTACCTGTTATCATGTAACTTTTTTTCTCCTATCCCATCAACTATGTAAGTCCTCACAACAAAGGACTCTCTGTTGGGGGCTCAGGAGTGCTCTTGGCTCTCTGGCCACTGGACCCCTGGCCACCCCACTCTCCAGCCACTGTTATTTTTGCCACCCTGCTTTGCCCTGAATCTTTGCCTTTCATCCCCCCACTCTAGCTAGGCCCGTTCTCTTCCATGGGAACGGATCACTAATAAACTGATTGCACGTTAACAGATTTGCTGATCTGTAACTCTTTACATGCGTCAGCAAGAACCAAGTCTCTCCCGTCAACATGATGACCAAGGAAGTACAATGCACAACTAAGTGAACTACTTCAAAGCCAGAGAATGTAGTTTCCAGGCAATGAAAAAGGAAAAAATAAGAAAGCTCATGCAGAATCATGTCAAAATGATGGGACTTTATTTCTATGGATCCTTTGGTGTCGGATAAGGTGTGGACTCTGTCTAAAGCTTTCACCACATTCAAGACATTTATAAGGTTTTTCTCCAGTGTGAGTTCTCTGGTGTATGATGAGGGTTGCACTCTGACTGAAGCGTTTCCCGCAGACGGAACATCCGTACGGCTTCTCCCCAGTGTGGATTCTCTGATGTTTAGAGAGGTCAGAGCACCGTTTGAAGCTCTTCTCACATTCCTCACATGTATAGGGTCTCTCCCCTTTATGGATTCTCTGATGTCTGAAACGGTTGGAAACACGGCAGGTTTCCCCACATTCAGTACATTTATAGTGTTTCTCGCCTATGTGGATTCGCTGATGGCGATTGAGATGTGAGCTCTGTCTGAAGCTGTCCCCACATTTGGGGCATGTGTAGGGCTTTTCCCCTGTGTGTGTCCTCTGGTGTTTTATCAGGGCAGCACTCTGACTGAAGCTCTTCCCACATTCTTGGCATTCGTAGGGTTTCTCCCCAGTGTGGATTCTCTGGTGTTTCAAGAGGTCAGAACGCTGTTTGAAACTCTTCCCACAGTTATCACATTTATAAGGCCTTTCTTCACGAAGCTGCCTCTGGGTCCTAAAAAGGCCTGAAGGATGGAAATTTTCCTCACTGTCAACAGATCTGTGAGATTTCACCACTTGAATTTTTACCGTATCTAAACTCTGTCTGCACCTGTCGCCACCTTTGTCGCGATTAATGGACCTCCTCTCTGTTGTCAGGCCATGCTGATGAAGAACCAAGTTTGACCTTCCGGCACTATTCCCAAATTCATTATATTTGGAGTCTCCCTCTTCTGTGGGACCATTCTCGAGCTCTGAGATGCTCACGAGTCCTTGCTCTTCGGGAGAATTTTCGAGTTTCAGCAGTGTGGGGTGTCCTGATGGCTTTTCTACCCTGTTCCCATAGGTATCACCACATTTGGGTAACAGGGGAGCCTTCCAGGTGGATCCTTCTTGTAGCTGCATCTGTGGCTCTACTTCTAGAATTTCTTGTTTTGGAATCAACTCTCTGTTCTCAGTTCTGGTTTCCAAACCTGAAATATTAAGATACAAATTGCTGACATTTCATCCTGTGCAAGAGTGAAATAAACAAGTACTAGCAGAAAAACAGCCCTTATAACCTTTTTAATCTCCATTAAACCACTCCTGAAGTTATTTCAGTTAACCTCTCAAATGTGCTTGCATTTTCCTGTACAAACCGTTTCTTTGCTTTTATTCTTGTACCTGCACCCACCAACTCATCTCTTATCCCCTGCCCCACTCCACTGTTGCATGAGTCACCATATTATAGCAGGTAAATTTGGAAGGGTTGTCAAGAGAGGTGGTTTAGCTTTTATTGTATGTCTGATCGATGGTTTAACAAAAGAAATTCTAGGCCTTGGCCTGATAGCACAGTTGGTTAGAGCATCATCCTGATACACAATGGTTGTTGGTTTGCTCTTCGGTTAGGATGCATGCTAGAATCTGGAATGTACACAGGATGTTACAGGGTAATAAATGCTACAAATAAAGTCAAGCAAGGCGAGGGATCAGTCAGCAGTGAGGGAGAAGACAGTGGTAGGCAAACGGTAGTTTTAAACATGATGGTCAGGTCAGGCCTCATGTGACAAGTGCAATTTGAGCAAAAAGTTGAAGCAAATTAAGAAATTTGCTTGGTGGAGATCTGAAGGAAGAATACTCCATGCAGAGGGATAAATTAGAGCAAAGACCATGAAGCAGGCTGCCAGCCATGGTCAAGGAGCCACAAGGTGAGTGGACCAGGAGCAGAGTGAGGAGGAGCGGAGGCATGACATAACCTAACATTTTTTTTTCTCCTTCCCTCCCTCCCCATAACCTAACATTTTTAAAAAATATAAATCACCTTTTATTTTTCAATTACAGTCAACATACAGTATTATATTAGTTTCAGGTATACATCCCAGTGATTAGGCATTATATAACTTCTCAGTGATCATCCCAATAAATCTTGGACCCATTTGATACTATACATAGTCATTAGAATATTACTGACTATATTCCCTGTGCTACACTTTACATCCCCATGACTGTTTTGTAAAAACCAATTTGTACTTCCTAATCCCTTCACCTTCTTAATCCCTCCAACCGCCCCTCCCACATGGCAACTATCAAAATGTTCTCTGTGTCTCTGAGTCTGTTTCTGTTCTGCTTGTTCATTATTTTGTTTTTAGATGTACTTCTTGATAGATATGTATTTTTTGTCATTTTATTGTTCATATTTTTAACTTTTTTCTTCTTCTTTTTCTTCTTGTTTTAAAAAGAATACTTGCACTACTGTGTTAAGACATCATGCCATCAGCTGGACACCAAATGCTTACAAGGATGTGGAGAAAGAATTTTTATATACTGCCGGTATACTTTTGGACAGCACAATTGGCAAATATCCCTAAGTACATTCTCTTCAGAAACTCCTCCATATGACCATAGGAAGAAATACACAGGAATGTTTAGTAAAATACTGTTTGTAATGGTGAAAAATTAGAAGCCTTAATGTCCACCGGCAGGAGAATAGAAAAATGACTTTTGGAATATTCTACAATGGATATATGGATGTTAAACTATAGAGCTACATGCATCAACACAGATAAATCTCAAAAATGTAATGGGGAAAAGGCAAGATGCAAAAGAATCATATAGTGATATAATTTATATATCATAAAAATAATTTATGTTCATTTATACATTTATGTTTATATACATTTATACATATACATATATAGAGAGAAAGAGACTACATGTATATATAAAAATAATATAAAACACACATTGATATGAAAAATACTACAACAGGATACTGGTTACCTCTGGAAAAGGTGTAAGGGAAATAGCTTTCATGGAAGGTACACAGGACTTCACCTATAGTTATAACATTATTTATTATAAAAAAATATGAAGCCAATCTGTCTGATGTTAAAACCTGGTAATACTGGGTAGTAGACAAACAGGTGCCCATTCATTTTTTATACTTTTCTGTATGTATTTTATTAAACATAAAACAAGACACTGAATCTATCACCTAACAATACAGAAAAGAAAGGTCTTGCTTAGGTCACAAAAGAGACCCTAAGGCTCTCAGCCTGTCTGTGAATGGCAGACTGGCTTAGGGATCAGACTGAAGCAAGCCTTTCACAAACGACACACAGCGAGAAAAAAGCAAAGTCACAGCACTTACTTGGTAGGACAGTGTTCCCATAGTCCTTCAGCATGTTCTCCCTGTAGAAGTCCCTCTGAATTGGGTCAAGTTGCTTCCACTCCCCCCAGGTAAGAGACACATCCTTGGCCTTCACCAAGTCCTGAAACAAAAGAAGATGTCCCATCAGCACCTGCTGTCCCAGGAGAGCCATACCACTAGTCTCAGGATGAGGCCAGACTCTAGGAAGGAGCCAGCCAGTACTGAGAAGGAAGCACTGAGAATGAAGTAACAAACACAGCTGCTGAGTCTTTACCAGTGAATCTTGTACTGATGGGGGAGTTTCAAAGTGACCAAAGACAGAGGCTGCCATTCTCCTGTAATCCCAAAAAGCCATTCTGTGGACTGTCTACACTAACTTGGGATAAGAGCAAAAAAACGCATTTGAGTTTCATCACTAGAATTTTTCAAAATGTAAATCTGATATAAAAATGTACAGATAACTGCAGAGTCCTAAGTTCCAATGCTGGCTCTGAGACAGTTTCCTCCCATGTGAAATGGATACCAGTATCAGTCTTAAGATGAAAGTCTCTCAGCAGCAGGTACTCCATAAAATTTCCTTTCCCTTCCTTGACCACTGCACAGTAAGATGATTGTTCACCCAACAAGATGATCTTTTGAGGTGTCTTACATAAATGTAAGCTTACCATTCACAGCAGGCAAAGCTATAGTTCTTAGAAAGGCAAGGGTCTAAAACTGCTGCAGGGAGATGGTTGTCTAGGTTCCAGTGATGACTCATAAATTGACTCCAAGTACCCCTCACTCAATGAAAGGGAAGGGAAACGTATTTAAAAACAATTTTTTTCTGTTATGTTTTGTTGTATTTTACCATGTTTTGACATCTTCAAAACAAAACAAAAAACATTTCTGGCTGGGGAGACTGACCCTCATGGAGCCAGCCAATTCTTGGAGAGCAAAGGGCTCAGCTGGGACTGGTTAATCCAGAGCCGTATCTTCCCTATCCAGCCTGCACATTCCAGGAGGCAGGATTCTTCTGCTTTAATCATCCCAAGGCTAGAAACCAGGCAACTAGGAACCACTGCTCTAATTTACAGCTGACTGAAATTGTTTAAACTAACCAGTACTATTGTTTACCGTGGCCATGCCCTTCCTTTTTCTCTGAAACTCCAATTCGGAATCTGGCCTAAACTTTCCTCTAGCTCTTGTCATCTGCCTCCTGACCACCCTGGGGTCTTTCCCATGAGGTTCTGGCCTCCTGTCTCCACCACCTGAGTGTCCTACAGTTTAACTTACTTTTTTTTTTTTTTTTTAAGATTGTATTTATTTTTAGAAAGGGGAAGGGAAGGAGAAAGAGAGGGACAGAAACATCAATGTGTGGCTGCCTCTCTCGCACCCCCTTCTAGGGACCTGGTCAGCAACCCAGGCATGTACCCTGACTGGGAATTGAACTGGAGACCCTTCGATTCACAGGCAGGCATTCTATCCACTGATCCACACCAGCCAGGGCAGTTTTAACTTACTTCTGACACTACCTACCTGGAGATATGCTCAGATCTCACAGGTTTAGGGATCAGTCCTATGAAAATGCCCCCTCCCCAACTTTAGCCGCTAACTACAAGTTTCATGATCTGCTTCTGACCAGCTTTAGATCAGAGGTTCCCTTGACCCTCTCTTTGGGTTCAAAATTAATTTCCTAGAGCAGCTCCAGAACAGAACTCAGGAAAACAATTTACTTGATTACCAATTTATTATAAAAGATCATAACTCAGAAACAGCGCGATGGGCAAACAGATGCACAGGGCAAGGTCTGGGAGGGTCCCAAGTTCAGAAGCTTCTGTGCCCACGGAGCTGAGGTATGTTGCTCTCCCACTAAGTGGATGTGCTTACCAACCTGTAAGCTCCTTGAAGTCCATATAGTTAGGACTTCAATGGAGGCTTAATCACATAGGTATGATGAATAATTAACTCCACTTCCAGCCTCTCTCTCCTCTCTGGAGTACTATTATCAACTGTTTAGAGAAAGGAGTCGCCAATCCATTAAAAGTAAAAAGAATCATCACATTCAAAGTGGTGGGGAATTGCTCTTCTAGTATCCCGACATTTTTCTTTTCCCAATAATGTAGTTAGACGAAAGGGTATCTCACAATGGGTCAACAACACTACCGTGCAGGTTTTGTGCTGGGAGATCTATAACTAAAGAATCATTTCCTGGATGGATCTGTCACTTTTTCCTACGGAAAGGAAAAAGTTTTATGCCCCCCTGGCCAGGTGGCTCAGTTGGTTAGAGCTGGTCCCTTTACATCAAAAGGTTACGGGTCAGGGCACATGCCTAGACTGCCAGCCTATATTTTAAAAAAAGAAAGAAAGAAAAGTTAAGTTTTTTTTCCTGGCTGGTGTGGCTCAGTAGCTTGAGCGCTGGCCTGTGAACCAAAGGATCTCGGGTTTGATTCCCAGTCAGGGCACACGCCTGGGTTGCCGGTCAGGTCCCCAGTAGGGGAGCACGCGAGAGGCAACCACACTGATGTTTCTCCCTCTCTTCCTCCCTTCCCCTCTCTAAAAATAAATAATTTTTTTAAAAAAGTGGTGTACACACTCTAAAGTTTATACAAAATGTAATAGGAAGAAAAACACTTTTGAAATTCATGACATCCCCCACACTCCCACCCACCAGCACACTCACTCCTCACCTGGATTGAGGTCCCAGCAAGCGCTCTCTGCAGAGCCCGCACTAGCGCCGCAGCCTCGTCTCCGTTCTCCGGGTGGTGCTTCCGCACCCGGTCCTGGAGCTCCGGGGGCAGGATGGTCAGGAACTGCTCCAGCACCAGTAGCTCCAGGATCTGCTCCTTGGAGTGCATCTCAGGCCTCAGCCAACGACGACAAAGTTCTCTAAGCTTGCTCAGCGCTTCTTCTGGTCCGTCCACTTCCTGATAACGGAACCGCCAAAAATGCTGTCCACAAGTTTCGGGATCCAGACAGAACACCGGCGGGTCGGACTCCTGCCCTCCGGGTGAGTCTTCCTCCACTTTTACTATCAAAAGTCCATCACGAAGGGGCGGCGCGGCGCCCCTGGCCCCCGCAGCCACCGTCCAGCTCCCTGGCTCAGCGTCACTGCCATGACTTGCGATTAAGCTTGAATTCATCTTTCTCCGGCACGTGTCGACTTTCCTGGAGTTTTGCCTTCAGATTAGAAAAGATCAAACCCTGCAAAAAGCCACGGAACTCATTATCCCTCCTTAAACAGGGGCGCACCCCACCTGACCCCTAGCAGGAGCCCTCCTACCTACAGCTGGGCCACTAGGACCCGACTCGTCTCGTGACAAAAAAGATTTTAAAAAATTTTAAAAAAACAAAACAAAACCCACAAACCTAGTGACCCAGGCCGGAAGTGCATCACCGACTCCCTGCGGTACCCACCCCTTGCATTTCCGGGGACTCCCTAGGCGCCCTGGAGGACTGAGAAGAGTCTTGATGATTTTCTGTCTCGCTCCTTCTAGGGATGTATACCTTGCTTTGTAGAGATTATAGTCCTTCCGGTTCCAGACCCAGTTGATACGCTTCTTTTAAAACTTGAATGTCATTCTTTAACACACTGCGAATAGTTTGTAAGTTTTGTTTTAGAAAAAGTTAAAGATCCAGTAGTGAACAATCATTTTTCATCCATACAAGGCCATACAAGGAAGATTTGTAGAGTATCTTTTACCAATACATGCCAAGTCATCCTGCTTGACACCATAGATATTATTACAAAACTGGTGAAGACGTAGTCCTTGCCCTCAAGTTGCTCAGTCTCCTGAGACAAGACACTTTAATCCTTACAGGAGAGTGTGGTAAATGCAAGACTTTGGAGTGTATACAGTGTACATTTGTTTGTTCATCCAGAGGGAGACATAATCCACCATCTCTGGTAAGGGGAGGGTACAGTGAATGACTTCACAGGGGAGAGTAAATCTTAAAGAGTCTAAGTCACTAAAGACATATTTCAATTAAAATATGGTTTAGATAAATTTATAGGCTATAAATCTATAGCAGATTGTATCATCCCCACCCCTGACATTAGGCTCTCCTAGCTCCTTTGCTGTCCTTCACGCTCAGTATCATAGCTGCCAAGGATTTTGTCCTAGTCTAAACTCAACTCCTTGTTTTTTCATTTACTCCCTCATTTTAAAAAAATATTTGATCTTGCCCTGGCTGGTGTAGCTCAGTGGATTGAGCTCGGGCCTGTGAACCAAGGGATCGAGGTTCGATTCCCAGTCAGGGCACATGCCTGGGTTGTGGGCCAGTTCCCATCAGGGGACGCACGAGAGGCAACCATACATTGATGTTTCTCTCCCTCTCTCCCTCCCTTCCCCTCTAAAGATAAATAAATAAAATGTTTTTTTAAAAAATAAAAAAAATTTGATCTTATTTGTTACTTAGAAAATCTCATGTTTGACTAGACTCAGACTTAAAGATAGTAGCTCTCAGAGAGAACAGCCTACATCTCTTGGCAATCTGTTCTTGGTGTTTTCTTTGGCCTTGGCCAAAAGTTTAACAGATTCTGTAGCCTGTTCCTTCTTTTTCTCAGTATGCTCTTTCTTCAGAGCAATGCACCAATTTTTGTTATGGAGGATGTGTGGAGTAACAAGACACTGAATCTTAGGAGCTTCAGCCCTAGGTTGCTTACCTGCTTTGTTTAGGGGCTTCCTCACAATATACTGGTAGACATCATCTTCTTTAGAGAGATTGTATAGCTTGCAGATTCTGCCAGCTCTTTTGGGTCCCAGGCAACAACACACAGTAGTATCAGTGAAGCCAGAAATATCTTCTCTCCCTTTTTAAAAAATGACCAAGTTGAGAATACTCAGATTGGTATCCACAATGCAGCCTGGAACAAATTTGCACTTTCTTTCTCCAGTCCTCCTTGGTCTATAACAGGAATGCCCCTTACTTAGTAGCAGAAGGACATAGCCATGAGTCAAGACATCCTGCTTCATGGGGAGACCTTGTTTGTTGTTCCCACCACTGATTCAAACCACATAACCCTTCCATTCCTCACCCAGAGTATCAATAACAACTCCTGTGGCCACATGCTTTTCATAAAAGGTAGATGTTTGTGTTCATCATCCACTTCAAACAGTTTCTGAAAGCCAGTGGCTGGGAAAGGAATGTTCATCTTCATCCTGAAGCAGCCAACCACCTCCAAGGCACCATGAAAAAGAGCTCCCTCTCCCTCACTTTTAATTATCAGTATGGACACTGCCACCCCACCTCCTTTCTCCTTTCTATGCTTCCGTGGTTTCTATTGGGTTGGCAAAAAAGTCCATTTAGTTTTTTCCATAAAATAAAGACACATTTTTCATTTTCACCAATAACTTATTTAGTTATTTTGAGTATGTTGGCTATCTCCCACATGATATAATATTGATTGTTCTCAATTCATGCCTCAATTTGATCACTATCAACTTAACTGATCTACCTGACCATGGAGCATTGTCCAGCAAGAAATCTCCAGCACAAAACTTTGCAAACTACTTTAGACACATTTGATCTGTCACAGCACCTTCTCTATATACTGCACGAATCTTGTTTTGTGTTTCAGTTGGATTTTTAGCTTTCTTGAAATAATAAAGCATAGTATGCCAAAAATGTTGCATGTTTTCTTCCATCTTCAATATTAAAATAGCTATACAAAAATTCCTCAATTTTGATAAGCTTTAAATGGATGCTGATATGATAACTGGCACAATACAATCTAACAAAATTGTTTCGAGTGAAGTTAAAGACAGCTAAGCCCTACTAGAGCCATCTTATGGAAAAAACTCAAATGAATTTTTGGCCAACCCAAAATTACATTTGTGTTCTAGCCTAAGGTTGAATATAAAAATATATCACTATCTGAAGAATTGGGAGGTAAAAAGCAGATAGAAAAAACATCCAGATTGTTTTGTGTTATACAACATTTTGTCTCAAATAATAGATTGTTCTTTTAAAAAACTGCATCCTTATGGATGCCCAAGGGGAGAAGAGTTGGGAGACTGGGTAAAAAAGGTGAAGGGATTAAGTAAAATGGTAGTTACAAAATAGTCATGTGGATATAAAGTACAGCATAAGGATATAAGCAATAATATTGTAGTAACTCTGTATGGTATCAGGGGGTACTAGAAATATGGGGGGAACACTTTGTGAAGTATTATACTGTACCCCTGAAACTAAAATACAAAATAATATTGACTGCAAATTGTAATTGAAAAATAAAATAAAACATCTTAAAAAGTGCATTCCGCCCTGGCCGGTGTGGCTCAGTTGGTTGGAGCATTGTCCCACACACCGAAAGGTTAAGGGTTCCATTCCCAGTCAGGGCATGTACAGAAGTAACTGATCAATGTTTCTCTCCCGCTCTCTTCCTCTCTCTTTAAAAGCAGTTAAAAAAATGTCCTCAGGTGAGGATAAAATAAAGGCACATACAAGGAGAAACAAAATGCAAAAACAAGTAGAATAACAAATCTATGTTTTTCTCTCTCTCTAAATATCAATAAATAAAAGAATTATGATGGCTTGATTTTGACCCTAAGATGCTAATATATGTGTCTGAAACTCTTAATTGTAATATACCAAATACTTATTTTAAGTATCATGGAAATAACTGAAGCTTTGGATCCCATGTACTCAGAAAAGTCAGCAGATAATCTAGCTAAGAGTGAAAGATGTTTTTAGTGTTTTTTTCCTTGCTTCATGAACAAGAATATATAATAAAACTATAATCATTTACATGTTTTAGATACATTTAGATACAATGTTCAGAAAAACAAATCATGTAGTTGAAATGAAGAGTACTACCCATTAACATCTACATAAAACGTTTACATTATTTAACAAGTTACCAAAGTTATGTTATAGGTAAATTCATTTTTAAAATTCATTTATTTAAATGAGTAAAATTAATGTTCTGATTTATAAATGCAAAGTTCCAGGCAGGATAAGAATTCCGTATGACATCTTTATGGGCTAAAGTTTAACTTACAAACTAATGATTAATCTAAAAGTTTTGCAAAACCACAGGTAGTCAACTCCTACTTTAGGTTTTAGCAGCTAAGTGACTGTGCTAGTTTGTTGTGATCTGTTTTGATTAGACATTAACAGGACTTGATATAGGCCAAGGCAGATTTTTCAGTATTAATTTTTTTTGGCAAATCAACCTCTATAGAAACAAATTCACAACTTGAAAGGCTCAGATTTGCCATTCTAAAAATGTGGAGCAATACATAATAATTTAATTATATAACTTGTCATGTGTTTATATCTGATCTCTGCAAGTGACTTGAAAGTCCCTGCAGGGCAGGAAATTTGCACAAGTCTAATTATTCATTTCTGTGGGGATGCAATCATAATTTGGCAGGACAAGTTATTTGTACTGCACAAGGCTTAGACTAGGTGGTCAAGGATGGGCAAGGAAATTAAAGGCAGAAAAACATTAATAAATAAGAGAAACATTTACAGTACAGGCAAACCTAGCTCCAGAAAACATCTGCTAACATATAACTCATTAGAGAATCTAGAAGAGAATACCAAGTATGGAGGGCAGTGCAAGCATTTTTCACCTCCTTCCAGCAAGAGCAGCTATAGGTTCTGTCTGCTCACCAGCTGCTTATCAGCCTGTCACTGGGTGGTGTTATGTTCTCTGATCATGACTTACTGTTTTTCTCAGCTCTTATTTCCCTTTCTTCTATAATGTAACTTTTCCCTCCATCTGTAATGTGACTGTGCAAACTGGGTTTTGGCTGCTTGGCACCCTTATGTATTACTCAACGATTTGTGTTGAAGGATACAGGTTTTTATTAACAGGGTACCAAACTTAGGGGTGCTAAGAGCACTCCTGCTCTGAGCCCTTTTCTCCCATGGGACCCAGAACTGCTCTTGCTCCCTAAAAGACAAGTCAAAACCATACCCAGAATTTCCCCATATTCCTTATCTGTCCTTAAGCCAGTCATGCCAGCAGATCCCCATCCTCTCTGGAATGTGTACTCGTGGGTCTCAGAGTAGCGTCCTCTCACAGAAGCTCTCTCCTTCAAGATCTGGGGTACATTGCTCTGTTTCCATGTAGCAGTCTTGGACTCTGTGCTGTGCTATCCTGGATCATAGTGTCTCAGATGCTGGAGCCCAGTGAGGCACACATTCTGGCAGGGGACCCTGCCTCCAGGAGTGGGCTCCCATTTTCTGCAGGGTCTAAGCCCCTGGTTGGCCCCATATCTCCTACTCCCACAAACCCTCCCATTTGTGCAGGGGAGCAGGGACAGAGGCCCAGAACATCCAAGTGCTAAAAGCCTAGAGAGAGCTTGAACCAAGCTCCAAAGCAAGAGTGACTTCCATACCAAGCACATGAGAGAGTGAGCCAGTCTTTCCATACCTTTTCTTTAAAAAAGGCCCTCCCAAAATACCACCTGTGCAGGAAGCTACTGGGAGTGCCCAGCTTTTCCTATGGTGCATCGGTGTTCACCATTTTTGTCAGTCTCCCAGTGTCTTTGACTCTCTTTCGTCTGCCATTTTTAGGAAGGGCAAAGTTTCTCAGCCACACACAGGTGCACACGAACAGGCATTCATCTTGGGCTTGGCATCCAGCCTCCCAGCTCGCACAGCGCTCTGAGCTGCTCCTCACCACCTCCGGCTATGCTACCAGTGACTCTGCCAACACATGTTCTCAGTCATGTTTACAGTTTGTTTATAGTTTGCCCTGAGCAGCTATAGTTTCTTCCCCGTCCCATATCCTCCTGTTACCAAACAGCAAGTGGGGTCCTGCTGCCCACTGCCACCCTCTAGGCCACAGGTGGCAAACACAAGCCCGATGGCTGAATCTGGCCCGGCACCTTGTTTCTATCCAGCGGCAGCACCAAGCTCCTTGCCCCTGCTTAAGGAGTAGTTACATTTATACAGTCCTAAAATTATATTTGGCCCTTTGAAGGCAACTGTGAGGCTGATGTGGACCCCAGTGAAAATGAGTTTGACACCCCTGGTCTAGACAAAGTTCTGGAGGCAAAGTTTTGGTGATAAAGGAAAGGTGTCTTTAATCAAAAGCTACACAATTTTGGAATAACAGCTTTCCACATGCATTAGCCACTTAAGCCTATCAATTTAGGTTACTCTTTCACACCTGAGTTCTCCTATCATTTCCCCCATTAGTTTTTAATTATTTTATTTCCATAGTGTTAGTTTACAAACTAAAACAATGTAAGATACAAAAGCTACACAATTTTGGAAGAATGGCAGGCTTCTGCCTCAGAGCTCATCCCCTCTAGACCACTCACTCAAAGAATAACCCAGACACCTTCTGCCAGGCCAGCCTGATCCTAGGCTGTGCCCCAAGTAACTTGCCATCCAAAATATGGTCCATTGGGAAACGCAGGCAGCTGAAGCATGATCATTCAGGCATCCTCGAGGAAGAGAACTGGTGAGCCTGACAGAGCCAGTGCCCCTCCCAGTGGCCAAGATCACTGCTTTTATATCAAATCATCTTGCCCATTATTCCATGAGCTCTGGACATGAGCATTCAACTTCTCAGCCAATCCCCGTCCTAGATTGTTCACCATTACCTCCACCTATGGCCTCTCCCTCTCCTTCCCGGTTTTCTGATCAGATCTCTCTGTATCAACCTGCTAGGAATCAAACCACTGACCGGCTGAGTTCACAGGCTGGCACTTAATCCACTGAGCCACATCTGCCAGGTCTCTAATGTTAATTTTGAAAAAAAATGAAGCAAGAATATTTTGAAAAAGAAACACAATTGGGTACATTCACCCTAAGAGATATTAAACACAACTATTTTTTTTTAAGTTTTTATTTGTTGATTTCTTTTTATGAGGGGAGTGGGGAGGAGAGTGAGAGATTGATTTGTTGTTCCATTTATTTATGCATTCATTGGTTGCTTCTTGTATGTGCCCTACCAGGGACCGAAATGCAACCTTGGCTACAGGGATAACACTCTAACCAACTGAGCTAACCTGCCAGGGATAAAACCAATTATTTCTGACACCCAAATAGCTCAGGATGTTCAAAAAGACAGCTAAAATTATTTTTAATACACGTGTATTGTAAATTGAATATTACTTCTATAGCAAATCTGTAATGAACTTTTATGTAGTCTTAGCAAAGAGACTTCAGTCAGAATTTTTGAAGTCAGGGTTTAATTCCTTTTTTCCTCATAGGGAAAAAATATCCTATATTCATAAAAAATATGGATAAGCTAAAAGAATTCACTCTTCACCTTCATGATACAGTGATTCACAGATAGGGCTACTTTAACAGACTTATACTCAAGTAACAACTAAAAGAACAACAGGTTGTTGCAGCCAGCCAGGGTGTCAATGACTTTCTTAACACCATGTGGGTATGTGCTAAGCCATTTCTAACTAGTTCAGGAGAGAGTAGATGGAAGATGCAGAGTGGCTGTAAATGTCCAAGAAGATTTCAGAAAAGTTGTTTTTTTTTTTAAACGAGCAAAAGTGCTAAGGTGGGTTGATGATGCAGCCATTTTGGGTGTTCAGTTTCATGACCAAATGTTGACAGTAAATATTTTGCACTTTTTAGTAGTGTGCATTATATAAAGTTGAGTTGTAGAGTAATTTAAAAATGTTAAATAAAATTGAAACACTTTGTAACAGGGTGCAGCCAAGAGGGGAGCCTGAAATAGGGATTTGTAACAGGGTCAGAAAAACTTGGAGATAACTGGCTCCACACCACAGGGCCACTTCCACCCGGAAT